>JANSTW010040927.1:2294-14538 GCA_027564275.1 Diadocidia ferruginosa | reverse complement strand
ATCAAATTTCTAAACACTGGTTACATACTAAATATTTCTAACTGAATTTTTTTTGTTTAATTACTATGTCAAATAATTTTATTATAGTTCGAACACGTAAAAGAAGTTTTTACAATTTCTGTTTCGGGTTTTATGTCTCAGATCGGTGGTCAATTCGGATTTTTTTTAGGTAAGCTAGTTATTCAAGAATTTATTTTTATTTTTAAAATATATAGTAGAAAAAAGCTTAAAAGATTTAAATTTTATGAAATTTATCAGAAAATATTTAGCTAATTATAAACTTTATTACTATAATAAATTTTTTTTTTGTTATAAAAAAAATTTTTATTTTTTAGGTCTTTCAATTATTACGGTTATTCAAATTGTAATTCATTCTGTAACAGCACTTGCTAAAAAAGTTTACCAAATAACGCGTTTATTTTTGATTCGAATATATTTATTTCTTCATTTTGTTTATTCTAGATTATTTTTTCGTCAAAATTATTCTATGCAAACAACAAATTCTACTCACAACCAAATTAGTAACAATAATACTAATAATTTTGTGGCATCACAAAGTCAAAATACAATTGCTAAAGATGAAATAGAAAATTCTTATGCCCTAGATAATGTTGCATTTTCGTCTTCTCCTTCACCAACCGAATTTCAACGGCCAATTAGTTGTTGTGAGTCTAGCAAAGAGAATTTAAAAAGATTAGAATCTGGAACAGCGCTTAGTGAGCTTGGTAGTAGTACAAGGCGATTTTCACCTGGTGGTATTGTAGCTAGAACTCCATATCGGTATGCTAGCGGTAATAATAATCGTGCAATATGTGAAACACTAGGAGTCTCACTTTCATCACCGTTTGTAGATGCTTGGTCAGCACATCACCGATTGGATAAAACTGCATATAATAATAAAAATGCAATAAAACAAAACAAAAAAATGTCTAATCGGACAACGCTAAGATCTTTTTCATAAAAATTTTTTAATCTAATTTATTGCTTAAGATTTCCGTCAAGTTAAATATGTCTATAACATTATTATATTGCATTATTGCTTATATTGTATAGTTTAAAAATAAGTTTTTTAAGCAAGAACCATTTTCTAAAGATTAATCTTTCTCATCAAACTTATTTTTTAATAAATTTTTAAATTTGCTTAAATATTTCTATAAATTAATTTTTAAAGTTGTTAAGTTTAAATTATTATTAAAAATATCAATTCTATACATTATAACAATTGTTGCTTAACACCTAAAAAATAAATTTAAGTGTAGGGATAAAGCTTATTTTGATACATTTATGTCAAGAACGCTTATACCTGTCTCGGCTGCTGCTATAATATATAACAAATGTATAAAAGCCTCCCGATTTTCAGTGTTTTCTTATTTCTCTGCGTCCCTTGACAGTTTACGTGAATATAATATATACGCGTTGGTTTTTTTGTTTTTCATTCACCCTCTCATTCCCCTATATTTATATATTTTGTGTATTTATTTTTATAAAGATGCTCTGTTTAAATAGTCTTAGTGTTATGTGTAAGGACGTTAGATATTATTGTACAAAAAGACGTACCTTCTTTAAGCGGCACAATCAATATACAAAGCAGTCGGTGCAGTTCTCAATTTTTCATATAATTTGTTGGAGATTCAAAATTAACCTAGACATACAATAGAACGGGTTTAAAAAGTGACCTCATTAACAATATTTTTATTCCAGAGTTAAGCATTCAAAAATCCTTTTAAGGTAGAGGTGGATTGAAAGTTTGTTGGGAAAAAACTCTAAATATTATTATTATTGTACACAGTTGCTATACAGAGTTAGTCCGGTCGCTGATGAAGTTATTAGATAACAGAAACTAACTTGAACATCGCTGTTTAACCCATATTTTTTAGATACGATTCATAATATATAAAGTTTATGATAAATTACATAAAATTTAATTTAATTATTATTACCCGGCAGTTATGAAATTAACATGTATAAATATAATATGCATTTTAATTACATACAAAAAATCCAAGTATTATTAATAAAGCAAAACCTTTAAAATGTACAGTGGGCGAAGGCATAAATTTTTTTACAGACAAATTTTTAAAAATTTCAGTTTTTGAAGATTTTTTAAATAAATAAATCAGTGGGTCCCTGGAAAAAGATTGTAAGTGCACTTACCATAATTTTGAATTATTAACAGATTTGAATTCCCAGTGTCAAGCTACGTATACTGAGTAAAATTCATTTTGATATTAGCCAAATTGACAAAATTATAGCACTTTTACAAATAAAAAATGTACAGTTGCTCATGTAAAACAAAAACTTTAAATTGATTTTCTACAAAATCAGCTTTTGGACGTTACAATCTTTTTCCAGGGACCCACTGAAATAGAGAAAAGGCGTAAAATCTTTAAAGTGTGTAAAAATTTTATACATCAGACAAATTTATCAAAAAATTATTTGGTCTTACGATTTTTAACTTTGTGGAGGAATAGCGAAAGCACCTTAAAATGCTTTTGTTCAAGGAGTTATCGGAGTACGACCACTTGAAGCAAGTGAGAGGTAACAAATCTAAAATAGAGAATTTCACACTTCAGTTTGGTTTTTGTCCCACTAGTCTGCTCAGATAAAAGAACGCAAGAACGTAAGAAATTGATAAACAGGACAATATTAGCAGACCGTCCACTCAAAGCTGCTGATAGTAATCTTATACCGATGAGGGAGCAACAAATTGAAAGATGGTCAGAATACTTTGAAAAGCTGTTTAACAAGAGAGGTTGCACGAAGGTCAGTAGAATTTCCGGCTGGTGTGACAGTGGTTTCGGAAGCTGTGCCTAGACGCTCAGAAATGAAGTATGCAATAAAACAATTAAAAAACGAAAATGGTGACCTTAGAATCTGTGCAAATTGGCGGGGAATAATCTTACTTAACACGATCAACAAAATAATCTCAATTATTTTAAAATTTAGGAACAGGCTAATCGATCAACGGAAAGGTAAATATGTTTGTAATATTATGTGGCTCCAGATATTCGCCTAAGCCTGTGGTTTTAGCTTACGCTAGAACATTCAAAAAAATTGATGTTTTTTACTCATACCGACAAGTATTGCACTATTTCTAGGCTAACCAGTCGTCAGTGGAGTTGGATAACTTTGATTAAAAGCTCAAAGATATTGTAACAGCGTATCTCTGGTAAGTATGAGTATTATTTGTTTCTATTACAATATAATTCCAATTGCGAAAACATACAAACATGAAAAAAAAACTCTGAATTGAAACGATTTATTTAAATTTTAGATTGTACTTTTAAGGAGACATATTAAACTTATATAATAATTGCAAAAACATGCTCGCATATGTGAAGATGCTGTATACTTACGCAGTCATATATAAGCCTTACTATATGATTTTATGTTTCATAATATATTTCATGACTCTTTAGTGCCATTCACATATTTTCCAAATTTATACATGACACTTTAAGTTTTTCCCGCATTTATTTAGTTTAGTTCTCTGCTTATTATTTGTGTGGAAAATATATTTTCTTTCTGATGTTAAGAATCATATCTATCCTATCTTTGTATATATGAACATTATGAACACATATGTAATTTTCTAAAACATTCTAAAGAGCCATATAATATGTGTAGGTACTTAAGTATTTTCTATTTAGTATTTTAATGGAGTACTTAAAGTCTACGTTTAAATTATATAAATACGTTGTTGTCTTTAAAATGATCCTAAATATAAATTGTACATATTAAGATGTATCTTTAGATACGCAGCCTTTTACACTGGTTAACAAAATGAATAATTTTTAATTTTTTAAGTTAGTTCTGTTTTAGGCTAATTTTGGGTCGCTGAATTCGAAAATGACAACAATTTTTAGCAGTCAGTTCTGATATTTTAGATATATAGCCAATCTGACATTTTGAAAATTTCAAAAATATATTAAATTACAAAATTTAATTATAATAATTAAAATATTTAAAAAAAATCTTTTTAAAATATACTAAAACTTCAAAAGAAACATCAGATATCATACAAATATGTATAGACAAAAATTTTAACACCCTCGAAAAAAAATACGTTCTTCTTACAATTTTTGTTTTATTTAAAATGGCGTTACTTTCGGATAATGATAAAATTTAGAGAAATTGCAGTCTGAGGCTACTACAGTACTACCACGTTATTAAATTAAGAAATAATATTAACCCTAAAACTACGATTTAATTTGTATGAAAAAAATACAAATTTAGAATATTTCCATACATTCTAAATTTTTAAACTAGAGCTTCTAGAATAAAACTGTAGTATTATTTTTATAATTTAATGGCCGCTTGAAAAAAAAATCACTTAAACGACGCGCCAACTGTTACATTAACCTATTTTTTTTTAAATCTCATCATCTCGCCTATATACATACTGAATTAATTTTTAAAATTATTTTACTACCGAAGTACCTAGTTTATGAGATTTTTAAAATTTTTGATTTCAAGCTTTATAGCGATTTTTTTTAAGTGATCGTTACTGAAAGCGATTAATAAAAGCCTGGAAATTTGTTCAGTGTTGACCAGTGTTATTTGCAGCGTGTATGGTGTGATGGGTGTACTTGATTTTAATTTAAAGCAATTATTTTATGTGAAGTACTAACTTTTATTATATTTTATCATTTGTACGCATCTAATATCAAGGATATATTATGCTTTTATATTAAAAATATGAATATGTTGTTCCTTTATGTTGGTGAATATATGGAGCATATGTGGTAACTGCCAAAAATATTACAGGATGTTTACGAAATAAAATGTGCGGTGGGTGAGTGTTTGGGTATGTAGATTGTAGATTGTATAGATGGAGCTATTAAATAAATTAATTAAATTTATTGTTAAAAATTTTGGTTTAATGATACTTATGAAATTTGCCAGTCTTTTATATGTACATATAAATATGTTGTAATATTTATTACTTTAATTTAAAATAACATAAAAATCTAAGATTCATAGCCGCAGCTTTGCTGCTCAACTTAGATAAAATTATAAGCAGCTTGGAGGAAGAAGATTTTAAAAAAGCACTTTAGTGGAAGCAGTTTGGCAGAACAATTAATGACAGAAGATTCACAAGAAAAGATTGTCAGAATCAGGTACAAGAAGCTTGTAAGGAATAACTTTGTAGTTTTTAGAAGAAGTTTAGCAGAATCAGTTTCGAACTATAAGATTGGTAGAAGATGATAAACTCAGTTTTTCAGCTGGTAATATTCAGTTCAACGAAATTTGCGTGTACCTTAGCAGAACCAGGTTGACAGAGTAGCTCAGCATTATAAACAATCAGCTATTAGTAGGAGGCGTAAATACAGTATAGCGAACCATCCCGAAGTTAAGGGCTTGCTATATACCGTATTTGCGAAGAGCAAAGTCCTGAGTGTAAAAACGGGGACTGTTGAGGTTTGCCCTCAGAGGGGTTTAAAGTTTGGTGGAAATTTTAGAAAAATGGATTTTTATGAGGTTTGAGGTAAAGAATGTATGGTATCAAATAAAAGGTATTACAAATACCTATCATTTAAAAAAAATTAGGACAAATCCAACACTTCATGAAGGTGGGAGGGGCAAATTTTTTTTTTTCAGATATTTATGAGTAGGGAGGAGGTAAAAAATATGTGTGGGTGTAAAATGAAAGCTAGACACTTGAAATAGTTAGCCATAAAAGTTTTAGAGTTTAATAAAAGCAAACGTAGAACATAAAAGAGGAGAGGGCCAAGAACGGTTTAAAAATTTGAAGTACTTATGAAAATTCATATTTATATGGGTTGTGTGGTATCAAATGACAGGTCTTGGTGAAAGAAATAATTTTTGTTCCTAAAGTTAGGGTGTATTTCACATTAAAGGGGCAGGGTCCGAGAAAAAAAAATCTAAAAATACGGCTATTTTAAATTTTTATTGTTCTTTATTATGTTAAAACTGAAAATACACAAGCATTCTCAAGTATTTTTTAGAAGAATAAATTATATTAATACCCTAAAATGATAAATGAAATACATAGGCCTTCTTGTGTATTTTAAAATTATTAAAAAATATCATAATTTGAGAAAAAAATCTAAAAAAAGGTTTTGTACATTTTTATTCATTATACATTTTACGTTATAGAGGCGGAGTCCAAGAAAAACCCTAAAACTTTTATGGCTCACTCTTTCGAGTGTCTAGCTATCATTCTATACCCACCAATATTTTGTACACCGACCCCGCCCACCCCTACGCATAAATATTTGAAAAAACAGATTTTGGCCTCTCCTACCTTCATGGAGTATTGAATTTATTCAACTATTTTTTAAATGATAAGTATTTGAAATTACTATTATTTGATACCATACACCCCTTACCTCAAAGCTTCCAAAAAATAAATTGTTCTGAAATTTTGACCAAACTTTAAACCCCTCTGGGGGGCAAATCTTTAGAGTCCCTGGTAAATTGAAGCCAGTTTTAGACTTGGGGCTTTGCCCTTTATAATTACAGCGTAGCTTCCCTTCCTTTTCGGGAAGGTAATGTATTTCAGCTGAAAAAATTAACGAATTGAAATACCTTTTATATTAATCACATTGTTTGGCATTCTCTAACGAAAGCATACCTTGATGTAGGCGGTCCTGGGGGGCAAAGAACGAAGTCTTTAAATTTAAATTAATAAACAAAATCTGCTACCACTGACAATATTGTTTAAAGTTTGTTTTACTAAAAACTCACTCATAAAATTAAAGAATTTTTACTATATTCTTCCTACATCCCTTCCCCACATGCATATGCATAAAAAATATAGGTTTTAGTGTTTCTGGAAGGGTACACCAAAAACCCATCATTCTTAAACATCAATTTTCCACAAATATGTCACATTTTATAGAGGAAAATATATGCTGCCAAATCGAACAAATAAACAACAACAATAAATTGGCCAACATCTTCATCAACTCTCAGGTGTTCCATTTGCCTTTATGCATATAAGCAACACATCCATATAAAGTGATTTTCATTACACCCTTGACAATATTTTCCTCTTACACCTTAGCACGGAATTCTGAAGGGCTAGAAAACAAGAAAAATGTGTATGATATGCGGCAGTCGAAAAGGGTTCAAAACAATATTGCGGAAATAACTCGAGAAAAATACTTCTTATACGCAGCCAAAAGAAATGATGAGAAATAATAAATTTTTCTATTTTTTTTTTCTATTCGGAATAATTTATATGCGAAATAAAAATATTGGCTTCTAAGTGGTTTGCGAGATGTTTTAGGATTTTTTTCGGCTGCCGCATAAAAAATTGAGTAGATTTATGCTTTTATTATGAAAATATAATAATATGGAAGAGGGCCATTTAAAGTGTAAAATATATAAAAGAAAAAAAACTGGAAAATTTATTGAACCACATATTTACATTGAACACACATTCCCGTATTATTTATGAAATTGTATGAAATTGGGCATGCGAGCCTAATGGCAATATATGTATGGAGAAAAGCATTTTTTCTTTGCAGTAAATAAATGAAAAAAAGGTAAAACCAAAGAGCAATGAAATGTTAGATAGGTAGTTTTCCTGGAAAAAATATGAGTTTGATAGCAAAATCTGTTGATTTTAGACTTATATGGATCGCATAGTATAAAAAACTCAACCACTGACCACTGACTTGTGCGAAATGCTGTAATTTCTGCACCTTTAATATGGTCGTCAATAAAAACTGAAGTATATCAGATATAAAAAGGTAGGCTATGGACCAATCCTCCCTCGCTTTTGCGTAGAGAGAACGATAAGAGAAGAGACGAATCTTTAGTTTTGATTTTTTGTTTGTTTTTGCAGTCCAATTCTAATTATATAAAAAAATCGGTCTGAGAGCCCATAGTAAAACTAGGATGCTGTTGTTACTATATTTTTTTTTTAAGTTACGACAAGATCCATATTAATTAAAAAAACCGTATAGAAGCCACTTTCCCCTTTGACCTGAAGTCTTTAAACTCAACTCCAGAGTACAGAATCATTAAAAACTCGCAAAAATATTTTTGGACAAATCGTTCGCCGTTCAGACTGGCAAATATAATTTTTTTCTAAGAAATCCTTTAAACCTAACTGGAGGCTGAAGAAAAGAAATAGACTCAAACCCTTAGAACTAAAGTTGTAGCTCTTGTAAAAACCTTTCAATTGATATCGCAAAACCCCTATACATATTATTTGTTGATATTTTTTATAGAATAGGAGGGGTTGGGTCATGTTTGGAGGATGTTCAATCGCCTGCTCTTTCGCCAAACTTTCTCTATATACTCATATTTATCCGCACCCGTCCCCTTTGACCTATAGACCCCAAATGCAATGGGATCACTTATAACTCATTCTTACCAAAAATTGGTAAAAAAAAATTCTCATTATACTCAAATGTTTACAAAAAAACGTATGGGAGCCCCTCTTCACCTTTGACCTTGGGATCTCTAATGCAATCCTAGAGTATAAGAAAACTCAGTCCCTCTAAAATTTTGCCAAGTCCGTCTATACATGTAAAAAACATTCTCCATACTTATGCTTATATTTTTTTATCTTTTTTAACCCAAAAAAATAGTATAGAGACCCCCTTCCCCTTTGACCTATATACCCCAAATGCAATCCCAGAGTATGGAATTTCTAATAACTCACTCTTACCACAAATTGGCCAAATCCGACTACTGGTAAAAACCTTTTCAATATTCTCACATTTTTACCATAAAAAATCGTATGGGAGCCTCCCTTCACCAAAATGCAAATCAAATGCAATCCTATATAGGTATAACACCAACAAAAACTCAGATCCACTAAAATTTACCCAACTTCTTTATTACTGGTAAAAAAAACTTTCTCTATATGCTCATTGCTCATATTTTACGGCCATTTTTACCAAAAAAAAACATATGGGGACCCCTTCCCCTTTGACCTAGAGACTCCAAATGCAATCCCAGAACTACAAATCTCCTAAAACTCACCCCCACAAAATGTTGTTTGGACGAATGTCCACTGGTGTAAAATTTTCTTGTATGTAATATTTTGTCAGACAAACAGACAAACAGACAGGCAGACAGACAGACAGATAGATAGACAGACAGACAGAAAGACGGACGAACGGACACTTTTTTTTAGTTTTTCTGAATCAAGGCGTCATAAAACGAATCACATTCCTGGCAATTTGACCATTTTGATCTAAAATAAGGCTTGTACAAACTCCATATATATATTATTTTATAGAAAAAAACCGAAGAAGCCCCTTCGACCTTAAGACCTTAAACTCAATTCCAGAGTACAGAATCATTAAAGGCTCGGATTTTTTTTTTTTGACAAATCGTTCGCCGTTGAAGAAAAAAGATAGACTCAAACTCTTAGAACTAAAGTTGTAGCTCTTGTAAAAACCTTTCATTTGATATCACACAACTCCTATAAATATTAATTGTTGATATTTTTTATAATTCTTTATAGAATAGGCGGGGTGGGCTCATGTTTGGAGGATGTTCGCTCGTCTGTTCATTCGCCAAACTTTCTCTATCAGAAGTAAGCTAGCACACTAATACATTTTTGAGGTGAACTGTTTAGTCGATCCCAAACATTTTTTACTTCATCCGATGCATATGATCTTTCAATACTTAAACCCCTCCCCCATCGAAAGGAGCCCGCGTGATACAAACTTCCTGAAAAAACATTGTTGTTCATTGTATTGTATCAAAATATTGCATTTAAAAATTAAACTCCTATTTCTCCAAAAAAGGTAAATTTACCTATTAACTCCAAAACAAAAAGGTTTGTATTGATCCCTCTTTACTTTAATTAGGGGGAAATTTAAGGGAAAGAGTCTCAATTCTGCTGTGCCAGAAAACTAGATCTTATCCAAAAATTATCCTTAAATAATTCCTACTCAATTTTATGTAATTTCGTACTAAAACTTCAAATTTTAGATCAACACTTATGGACATATCTTTTATTAACTTTAATATTGCATTAATTTCATATTAATTTTGATGAAATATAAAAAAAATGTTTGATAAAATGTCTTTCGAATTCTTGATAGTAATAGTAACAAAATCTCAAGGATTAATTTAAGTTAGTTTTAATTTTATTTGCAATAAAAACTTTTTCTATAAATTTAAAAAAAAAATTTCATTGATATAAAAAATATGCCGGCCAATTTTTTTTTTTTTTTTATTAAATCCTCTATCCTAATATTTTACTGAAAACTCTGTGATTTGATCAATTGCGTTACCAAAGTTATAAGGATCGACTAAAGCAATCACGAAAATAAAATATGGTCAAATGGCCAAAACTCATTTTTTTCTGTCGTTTTATGATGCCCTGATTCAGAAACAGTGCAATAATAATTCGTCTGTACGTCTGTCTGTCCTTCCGTCCTTGAAGTTCGAGACAAAAAACTCAGGTTCAACCTAGTTTTTTATCAAATTGAGAGTGTATTTTTAGTAGATCTGTCAGTCCTATACTCTGGATTGCAAAATGTCTCAAAAATATTCATATATGGAGTAAGTTTTCTACCGGTGGACGAATTTGGCTAAATTATAGATAGGGTTACTTTGTACTTTGATACTGTGTGTAGGACTGACTGATTGTGGGACTGACTGAGCATGGGACTGACGTCTGACTGAATGTAGGA
This sequence comes from Diadocidia ferruginosa, assembly GCA_027564275.1. Taxonomy (NCBI): domain Eukaryota; kingdom Metazoa; phylum Arthropoda; class Insecta; order Diptera; family Diadocidiidae; genus Diadocidia; species Diadocidia ferruginosa. Next base: position 3,907 of record JANSTW010040927.1, on the reverse strand, counting down.
CTAACTGATTTTAGAACTGACTGAGTGTATAGAACTGAGCGAAGGACTGTCTAAGTGAGAGAGACTAAGTAAAAGCAGCATCCCTTTTTTTATGGGCTTCTCTCTCGGACCTATAACAAAATGAGTGAAAATATTAAACTTTACATTTTTTGACTTTTAATTGTTCTCTCATTCTCACAATAATTATTTTTAATTATACTACAAACAAAAGCTTTATAATAATAAATCAGTCAATTCTATAAAAATTTCGCATTAACTATAATATGCTCATTTTAATTCAATTATTCAATTAATTTTTTATGTAACCTTACACTTTTGATATATATTGTTAGTGTTAATATCCAGCAGAGCTGCCTTTGCTCTAACTATATATAATTAAAAGAATTAAAACAAACCATTTTCTTGTCACCAGAATCCATTACTTACAAGTCTTTTACAGCACAGTGTGTGTGTATTAAAAACAGAACAAACAAAAAACCACCATCCCACAACACTCCTCCCCCTTCGCAGTCAGCAGTATAATACATAAAATATCGGTTCCAAAGAATTTTAAACCACACAAATATAAACATAATATTGTTATAAATGTTGCCATTTACAACATTATATACAGGGGGGATGTAATTATATTTGAATTAATTTAAATGGTTGTAAAACCATTTTGAAATTGTGCGTATTTATAATAAAATTTATTATGTTTTGCAAAAATATGTGCGGTTGTTCTTGGGTAACAATAACATAGAATTTTCAAATTTATGGATCTAAAATTTTCCCATTTCCAATAAAATAAAATGTAACGCTTAAAACATGACGTATACGTAGCTATGTGGAGAACACACAATGGGAGGATCAACCATGAAACAAAATAAATGATGTCATTAACAGAAAATCGGATAATTAATAGTTATAAAATCTCTAAATTTTTTTATTATTTCATTTATATCGAGCTATTTAATCAGCTCGAATTCAGTTAGTATAATTTATACAAATGGCATATTATTATTATTACAACATGTTCCTGGCGCTGCCAAAACCTTTTAAACATTGCGCATTTATAAATGCGGGTGCCTTTTAACCGAAAAACAAATGGAAACACTAAAAAGGTAAATTTATTATCGCTCAACTTCTTCTTCTTCTGTGTTACATAAATATGTTCTTCAACTAATTTACACATAAAACATATAAAGAAGCTATATAAATATTTTCGGGAAAATATTTATGATTTTCTTATTTAAAACTTTTATATGAAAGGTTATTTTTTCCTTAAAGGAACAATGTAAACTAAGGTGACGATTAAATTGATGGAAATTTTTGTCCGAAGATATTGAAAATTTAGATTTTTAAGAAATTATGATTTAGGAAACCGGAGAAAGTGTAGAATTACAACCTTCCTGCGGCTCAAAGTTGATCAAAGTTTTTCTAAGAGTTTGCACTAAAGTCAAATTTTTGCCTGTATCCTGACTATTTTAGAATTTTAGAATATATCAACGCCCAACCCCTTCTCCAGCTCTTCATCTCTTCATCTCTCCATCTCTTCATCTCTTCATCTCTTCATCTCTTCATCTCTTCATCTCTTCATCTCTTCATCTCTTCATCTCTTCATCTCTTCATCT
>JANSTW010040916.1:0-14538 GCA_027564275.1 Diadocidia ferruginosa | reverse complement strand
TTCTAAAATAAGTCTTTTGTTGTAATTACTTTCAGTTGCTAACACTGTTGCAGATTTAAAATCAGGGTAATGACCATAATTCGGATGATGATGATAAACTATATTTTATTTAAATATATTGGACCGCAAAGCTTGACAATTTTTTCTTGGTTTTCTATAAAAAATGTTATTGTGTTCCGAAAAATGTGGAGGAAGGTTTTTGGGCCAAAAACTGATGTTCCAGGATTGAGATTTCTGTAAGTTTTTGATATGTTATGCAAAATAATATTATAAAAATATTTTGAAAGACTGATTTTGTAAAAATTTATTTAGAATTATAGCAGTACCTTTATATTATACTATAGTCGTTATAGCGATATATCTTCCGTAAAATGTACTGAATTTTGTTGTATATTCTTCGCGTTCTTCGTGCGAACGCAAACTTAACACATAAAGTTAGCATTTATATCGCTAAATATGTGCTCTAAATCGGCCCCCTGATAATCTTATAATTTTAAAGCAAATACTCAGCAAAAACAAGAGTGTAATTTTCCAGTTTTCTCAGTGAAATGAATGGTTTCTCAGTTTTAAGGTTATAATTGACATATTCTAGAAAAAAATTGATATACGATAAATCAGTGATATGTTTGAATTGTGATTACTGAACAATTTGTAATGAAACGAAGGCGTCAATAATTCTTAAGAAACTTATCGTACATTTCAATTAAACGTCTGAAAAAAATTTCACACTAGTGAAAACTTTGGTTTGGTAGGTCGTAGGTTTATTATTTACCAATATCCAATAATTTATCGTGCAATACTCAATATCACAGGGATTTTGGTATTTTTATACACACTGAGTTAAATCAGTCGAGTATAAAAAATTACCGATAAGTATGGAATGAATTTAGGAGAAACTTTTCATAAATGTTTTCTTTGTTTTCCTGGTTAATTTTTGGAAAAGTGAATTTTATTGCTATCCTAATATGAAAAAACTTTACTAAACAAAATAGTATGTATATATATGATATATACATAAGATTTTATACTATGTATAGTAGTATATATTATATAAAGTACATTTATTGGTATATTATTCTATATGGAATACTACTCGACGTTACTCTATATAAAACATTGACTCGGTCAGCAGATTTTTCATATAAATTTTATGGGACATTATATTGGTTATGTTATGTACAATAGTTTTGTATAAACACAATAATAATATTATATAGAATTGTATATATAGATATTATCATTTTCTATTTATATATAAAACACACATATTATTATTATATAAAATAAATATTGTTTTCAATATAAAATATCTATTTGTATATAAATATAATATTATTATTAGATATAAACTTCCCTGGCATATAAAATATTGGCTCTATGTGTCGAGATAACACGTTCATCCAAATTTTGTGTATAGGTATCGCATATTATTTTGATGTGGATATTGGCTTAGAGCTCCAGAGCTACACTATAATATTATAATATTATTATTATTATAATTAAAATGTCAAAAAGTTTTGTTTGTGCCGAGATAATATAATATATTTGGATAAACGAAAAATTGCGCTTCAACACTTTATATATATGGCTAAATGCAAAATGTAGTGTTATATTTAAACTTTAAACTTTTAAAGCTTTGTGTGCAGTATCAGAATTTGTAAATATACAAACAAAATATTAAAGCTTTGCAATATTGTTCAAGAGACAGAATTTTTAATCTCAGTGGAGATAGCAAATTTAATTAAAAATTTATAAAGCTAATACCTATCTATAACTATAAGAATTTTTGTTCTTAAAATTGTGAATTGTAATTATAATAATAATATACTAATTAAGATATAATTTTTCTATGATTTTAATTGATGATTTAAATTTCATATAGACATATTTGAAAACATTATTGAAATAAACTTAAAACAAAGAAAGGTCCATAGATATACAATTAAATTTATTAAATTTAAATTTTTTGTCTTCGGCAAGTAAATGATATTTTACAATATTCATTTCTGGTTCTATTGCAGATCATCCATAAATATCCAAAAAACGGTAATGAACCAAGTGTGGAACCTTGAGAAATACCAAGGAAAGTTAGGATGCAACTAAAGATTAGTTTTCTTCACGAATTTAATACGATTTTAAGATAATCGTTCATCAGTAGTCGAATTATTTAATTTAGAAAGTATTTTTTTTAACAGTATAGCGATTTTCGTCAATACAAATTATTTAACATTTTATTTAATAGAGCATTTCGTTGAATTCTTTTTTATATAATTTATGGAGGACGACCTAAATCTTCGTGGCGCCGAACGACGCTGCAGGAAGCCGAAGCCGAAGGAAAGAAACTTAACGAAGTAAAGGCTCTGTCAAGAAATCGAGTGTTTGTTGATGCCCTATGCACCCACGAGTAAAGGTTGAGATGATGATGATGATTTTTTAATTTTGTTTTTTATTCAAAATTTTATCGACATTCGTATGTTACGTTGGTTATAGTTTTTTGAAAAGGTACCAATTTTAACAAATTTCTATGTAATTTCTGCAAAAGTTTCGAAAGATTTTTCTTTAAATTTAAGAGTTTTTTAGGCATAACCATAAAGATAACTTCTGAGAACTTCTTCGTTGACCCTTTTCAACTACAGTTATTATAATTCAATTATTTTATTATATAATAGACGTCTTCTTTTATCTTTATAATATAATATATAAGATAATAATCTTATGGAAATATTTGCGAAAATGAAAAGTTATGGAATGCTTTAATGTCATCATTAACATACCAATAAAATTCTTGAGCTATACATTATACGGTACTAATATTCCATTGAATATTATTGTTTATATATGGACTTTATCCTTATAATATTTGGTTCATATCCTTTTAACGTGGAAAATATATTTTCGAAATAATATACATAATATAGAAATGTGTGTAATAAATTATAAAATTATAATTGGAAACCATTTTATTATATACTCATATGTTTTAGATAAGGTTCATTCCAGACAAAGACTTTATGAATTAATTTTGGAAAAAAATATCTTATAAATCAATTTTAAAATCCACTTTTTCGAGTTAAATAAGATTAAGTTAAAAAGTCTGTTTTTGTGGCAGTTATGTGATTTTAATAAGTCCTTTGAATTATCTTTGAAACGCAAAACTTATGCAAAGACTAAAAATAGAAGAGCAAAACTTTTCAGGTCTCTAATTTTATTGTATTATATTATTAATAAATCTATCAAAGTTTCATACTCTCTTTTCAATATATTTGTATTGAGCTTAGGTTATTTGTTTTATGATTTTTTTTAGATACATTTTATAACAGAAGTTCAGAAATTTAAAATTTAAATATATTAATTATTTAAATCTTGTTCGATTATTATTGACGGCTATTTAAATATGTGTGACGACTGACGGTTATATGCGTTACGGAGAAATAATAACCTAAACTCGAATGTAAAAAAACATCTAAAACTAGAAGTCTAAAACTTTGAAGAATTCTAAAAAAAAATTTAAAAACATTAATTAATTTTTTTAGATCTACATAATAGTACGCTCAAGGGTATTCAAAATTTAACCCTTTCGCGAGTGGCGCACATTTCAATGTACATGGCAAAAAAATGTAAAAATTAAATAAAAAAAACTAATAAAATTAAATAAAAAATTTAAAAAAATAAAAAATATATATGATAGGTTCCATAAAAAATAGTTCTTAACCCTTATGTGCAATATGTTCTTCAAATAAATTAACTTAGAGCAAAAATATTGTTTTTTTTGTTTTTGATGCAAAATTACTTTTTTATGTTCCTAAGATACAAAAATCACAAAAAAACAATTTTCCAATGCATATAATTAATTCACGTGCGAAAGGGTTAAAATGGCCAAATTTATTAGAAAACGCTCAAGGCTCAACAGTCTGACAAATATTTTCTGTGTACTTGTTCTATTTCATTATTTAACTCAAAACAATCAAACTAAAATGTATATAGTTTATCATTTATCAGTGTAATGCGTAAACATTATGTTATCGTAATGAGCGAAAGACTATAACAATAATTTATATATTAATATTTACTTTTTTTCGACCGTGGATATTAACAAATTTAAAATTTTAGGAACAGGCTAATCGGTCAACGAAAAGTGAATACTTTTGTAATACTATAGGCTCTAGCTTTCGCCTGAGCCTGTGGTTCTAACTTTCGCCAGAATCATTTAAAAAAAGTATCTTTACTCCTATACCGACAAGAGTGTGCAATATTTCTAGGCTAACCCGTCATCAGTGGAGATAGATAACACTGAAGATGTTTGTGATATTATTGGCCTAATACTAATTACAAAATTTGTTTGGTGGAATTATATTTTTACCATTCCGTTTTTGTATTCCTTAGAGCAATATATAACTCATTTCAAGACTAGAAATGTTAGAATGTCTATTTGGCACTATCTGGAGAGTGGAGAGTATTATCCATATCCACTGATGACGGGTTATCCCAGAAATAGTGCAAACTCTTGTCGGTATAGGAGTAAAGAAACTTTTTTGAAATGGTTCTGGCGAAAGCTAGAGCCTATAATCTTACAAAAGTATTCACTTTTCGTTGACCGATTAGCCTGTTCCTAAATTTTAAATTATATATTAATATTTTCACAAGTATATAAACTTTAGTATTTTTAAATATCGTACATAAATGTACATAAAATGTTCCCTTTGTATTGTATTTATATATATGTGGTATATAGACTTATCAATTATTCACTTCCGTATACATTATTGTTTGCACTGCGTTGTCTTGTCACAATAAAACTATATGCTTTTCCATACACTATTTATTATTGCGATTGAATGAGTTTTTTTGTTGTGGAATTTTCATCATTGTAGACCACATTTGGATGTTGAATTTAGAAATGTTGCTGTGGATTCAAAGTATTTATAATATATTATGGTTTATGAATAAAACGACACGATTTGTTAAACACACAGGACACAGAGTATACAGACTATATTGAAGGACATGTGTCGTCAGAAACACGCAAAGGTCTTATATTTGATACTGATTAGGCGGGTCTTTACACTTGAATTGATTTTTTTATAAATTTCGAAAATTGAAGGAAAAACTCACATGTATATTGTATATTCGCCAATGCATAGCCAGCTAGGCGGCGTTAGTTTCTTAGTGCGCGTCAAGCATATACCAATACATAAACAAACGATTTGCCTACAAATATTCAGTGACGCGTGAATACACTAAAAAATATCCAGATGTCGCACAATTTGTTTGGCACAGGCCAATTGTAGTGCTTAATTTAAATACTTCTATACTTTTGTAAATCAAGTTACTTTTTGGATTTTGTCAAATAGGTATATAAAATAAGGGTAGTTTTTGGTAATAATTTTATGAGTCTAGAAAAGATTATCGAACAATAAAGAATTCAATTTAAATATAAATTCTTTTATTATTATAAAGTCCTTCGAAAGTCTTTAGACCACTACATTATCTTGTTTTCTTAATTTTATTGCCAAAATCACGTGTCATCAATTGACAGGTGGTACACTTCTAATATTTGAACCAAGATTTTTTACCCTCAATTACTCGAGGGAAAACCACTAATGGAAATCATGGAACAAATTATTTCGGAAATCACGGAAATCTTCTCAGAAATCACGGAAATCAGAAATCATGGGACACAATTTTTTCTAGGAGTTTCCTCCTCGCAATTACTGCGTAGTTTTCTTCGCCCAGGGCCTGAAATTTGTTTCTCAACACGTATAACTCGTTTTGAGACCTACGTCTACCTATCATCAGTATGGCTGAGAATCTCCAACTGTACACTTTATCCTTGTCCATAGAGTACTATACATAGTACTCTACCCTATACCCGACCGATTATTTTATTTGAGAATTTAACTTTAACGGATTTGGCAAAATTTTATTGAAGGGATTCTGAGATTGCTCTAGATCAGACCACATTCCGCATCCCTTCATGAATTTTATAAAATTTTCTGAATTTTCAGAGTGGTCCCATACTCTGAAATTACATATGGGGTGTCTAGATGATAGGAGAGACGATGCTACTATATACAGATTTTTTTTAGTTCTGAAAAAAAAAATTAGTTAACAGAGAGAGGTAGACTGACTGAGATCATATACTTTATAGGTGTATATAGAAGCATCACAGTTTTTTGTGGTACCGATTTTTAGTTTTATAGAAAAAGGGTTCCCATACATTTTTTGTACTGTTGATTCTTAAATAAAATACTATAATTTCTGAAAGTTCACAAGACCAATCTTTATGCATCTTTAGTTTTAAAATTGTGTCAAAAATAAATCTAACTTTGATTACCAGAAAAAAAATATGAGTAAATCGAAAAACATGCTAAACAAATCTAATCTTCTACACCTGTTATTACATTCGACGGTTCTGATTCGAAGGTCAAAGATATATTAAGAGCAAAGTTCCAATTCTGACTAAAGCTCTATAGAATCGGAACGTTGATTATGTTATCACTATTTTATAGTATGAATTAAATTGTACGCAACTTATTTTTGTCGACATAAATGATAATTTTATAAAAGAAGAATTTGTGCTATTTTAAGTTATAACATGAATGAAATTTATCTTTTATTAAAAAAAATATTATCCCACAACTTTTACGTTTTGTAAATTTTTTTTAGAATTATGTAATTGAGCTTTATGTGAATTAAATTAAATATAAGAGTATATAAATACCGAGAAAAATACAGAAAATAATCCATTTCCTTTATATATAGAAATGATATCGTTCGTAATTTTATCTCGCATTATTGTCTGCGTAATGTTTCATCTTTAATTTTTAATAAAAAAACTATTTTTTTTTATATTTTGACCATGCAGTGCAATCGGTAAATTACAAATTTGCATGTGATTATCGTTATTACTTTACTATTTTGAAGACGAATGTAATAAATTTGTCAAATTTCACATACATCTCGCATATACGCATATATGTTACGGAAGTTGCGTTATTTATACGCGATATATAAAATATGCGGTCATTTATATCCATCGTGTATTATGTAATAAGTGTTCTTGTGAAAAATTCAATCTTGTAATATCAAATCAAAAACAAATTATTTAAATTTAAATTATGTAAAAACTAAATTACAGGTAGGTAGAAAAGAAATTAAGTTAATAACTAATAGAAAATACATTTTCGTTTATTTATGTCCAAAAAAGCATGCAAGTATTTTCGTTATAATACAAATAATTTTCAAAATTCTATAAAATAATTTATAAAAATTGCAATCTAAATAAAAAACAGCTAAATATTTATATTATTTTTATACCAGCATTTTTGCAGAACATAATATGAAACTTATTGGTTTTTTTAAATGGTCAAACTGATGTCATTGGATATATTTACATATAGGTATAGGTATTTTTATTTTATTATTTTATTTATTTGGTACGAAAAATGAAAGTAGGCTAATTAAAGACAAACAAAAAAACAAACAAACTTTTACTACACATCAAATCAACCTACAACTATAAGCTCATAAAGACTTGTGTATTTGTATATTTTAAATTTTAATAAATATATTATTTAATATCAGTGCCAGTACGTATCGATATATATAACCAGTAAGGAGCAGTGGGTACAGTCACGGTTCTGTAATCAAGAGGTTGTGGGTTCGAGGCTCGGTATAGGGCCAACAAATTTTCACATCTAGGTTATCACCTTTCTTTCGCATGTGTTTATTAAAAAGCGATTGCAGTGGCCCGGAAGTCACTTAAAGCCGTTGTTCGCTTATATGATACCAACTGATAAGGTTCCTCATATAGTGTAAAACCCGCCCCACTGATCACCAAAAAATGCGCGATAGGTAAAGGATGAATTTGATTTGAATTTCAGAAATATTTCTGAGAAAAAAATTTGCTTGACGGCAGCCGGAAATACCGTCCCATCTTGCTATAGGCGTTTCTTCTGGCTAATGGATTTAACCATCCTCTTTAGTGTCGTATTGGACACTTCAAGAGCCGGTTCGGGGCTGAACCATGTAGTTTCAACCCCTTTCCTAGCCAGTTAATCACATTTTTCGATTCCTTCAACTCCTGCGTGTCTCGGTACCCAAATTACGCGGATCGTTTAATTGGAACCGAGAGTATTTAACAGCCTTTTACACTCCTCGATCATTTTTGAGGAGATGAGTGGATTGGTAAGAGCCGCAAAGGCTGCCTGGCTATCTGAGTAGAAGTTTATGTTCCACTCCGACGAACCAAACCCAATCATTGACTCAGCCGCTCTTGCAAGTGCGAAAGTTTCTGCTTGAAAAGCCGTACAGGTTTTTCCAAGACTATAGAAGGAATTGTTCTCCGAACTAGGTAAGAAAACAACTGCTCCTGAGCTCTTTTCTGTCATTGACCCATCTGTCAAACGGTCGGTAGTACACGGCGATACCAAAGGATAGCGATCCTGCTCCCATTCCTGCCTTGATGGTACAATGATATTATATCTTTGAATAAAGTCAAAGTATGGAGTGATCTTATCGGCAGGCATACCTACTTCGGGATACTCCCTTAGTAGGACATTTCCTATTTGACCGTGTCCATAACCGATTCCTTGCCGTAGCTTGTTCGCATTAAACCTGATATACACCCTTTTTGCTTCTTACTGTACGAAAAGATCCAGGGGATAAAAACAACACATCTACAACGTCTGATGGTGTCGTTCGCATGGCTCCAGTGAATCATATTGGGGCCAGCCCTTTACCCTTTTTTCTATCTGATACCATGGTTTTCATTGACGACTACATATATCAAATGTGTAGTGTTGTCAGCAAATAGCACTAGCCATATTTTTTGGTGACCATTGGGGCGGGTTTTACACTATTTGAGGAATCCGACTGGCAGATTGCACTATTCCCTTTAACATCGGGTAACACTCCAAGACCAGTTTCGGGGCCACACTTTTCGACAATTTTTGAGAAGATGAGTGGATTGCTAACAGCCGAAATGGCCATTTATTAGATGCCAGAAAAGAATTTAAAATTCTACTTCGACAGTTCCGACTCAATCATCAACTAAACCGTCCTTGCAAGCGTGCGAAAGTTTCGGGCTTCGGCTTGAACTGTACAAATTGTTCCAAGACAGTAAAAGATATTATATGTTCCATGCTAGTTGAAAAGATACCGCTCCCGAGCCCTCTTCTGTTTAATAATCAATCTTTAAAAATATGCTATTGTGCTACTAGACAATAACGACACTGCTCCCATTCTCTAGTTTAGACTGAACACCCTTTCCATAATTGAAGTTCTTTTCATGTCATTACTTGTTTGATTTTTGTCTGATAAATGTCATGATTCATGAACAAGGAGATCAGCGCGCTTAAAGCTTCCGACCTATTTCGTATATCCTGTGATACGGTTCTGTTATGTATTTTTTATTTATAAATAATGTGGCGATACGAATTAATATTAGCACACTTCATTTGGTAAGAGGAAAGAAAAAAACAAATCGAAATTACATTGAATCTGATACTTTGAAATTTAATACCTCTAACCGTCGCACAATTATTATAATGTGATTAATATTTACCACATTAAATTTGTGTTAATGTTGTCGTGCATCAAGATTTATTATAATAATGTTTTTAATTTATTCTATTTAATTACAGAAAATGGAATCAACAGGTGGCCGGTTCTGGTCGACCGTCATTGATCAAAGCTATTCTTGCCACATTTTGGTGGGAATATACATTATTGGGATTTATTTGCGTTGTTACTGATGTGGTCATAAGACTGACCCAACCGTTTCTGTTGGGACGACTTTTGGGCTATTTTCGGTAAGTTGTACAATTGCGATGAAAATTACATTTAGGCCTAATTGTTGCGCATTTTAAAATTAAACTTTTACAAATTCAATTATTTTTAGTGCAGATTCAACTATGCCGTACGATGAGGCTCTCTGTTATGCCGCTGGGATTGTTGGACTGAATGCAACTGCCGCTTTATTTATAAATCAATTCTTCATTGGAGGCTTTCATAATGGCATGAAAGTTCGAATAGCAGTGTGCAGTGTTATTTATCGTAAAGTAAGTAAATGCACGACCATATCTAATATCTCATCAATGATGATGTCATACTACTAGATAAAATGTTAATTTCATATTTCTTTCAACATAAATAATCTTGTCAAGAGACAAATAACATTTAAAATAATTTTTTTTACATTTTCAGGCTCTTCGATTGTCCCAAACGGCTCTAGGCGAAACAGCCTTAGGCAAGGTTGTAAATTTACTATCAAATGATGTAAATCGTTTTGATATTTGTTCAATGTTTTTGCATTCAATGTGGTCGGCACCGCTGATGTCGATTGTCGTTGGCTATCTGCTGTGGATGGAGGCCAGATGGGCCGGAATGATTGGCATTGTTATTGTTTTCATAGTTGTGCCTATTCAAAGTAAATTTGTCTCGTTTATTCATTCAATTAGCGAAAAATCTAAATAGATACAATTTACAGCATACACTGGAAAATTATCATCGAAATTTCGTTTACAAACGGCCCTGCGAACCGACGAACGAGTCCGATTTATGGACGAAATTATATCGGGCGTACAAGTCATAAAAATGTACGCATGGGAATGGCCATTTACACAGCTTATAACGCGGGCTCGTAAGCTTGAATTGAAAATTGTAAGAAAAAGTTCGTATGTTCGTGGTCTTTATATGACATTTTTATTGTTTACAACTAGAATGGCCATTTTCTGTACAATGTTGTCAATTGTTCTGTTGTATGGAAGCGATCAATTGACTGCGTCAAAGGTATTTTTCATTTTATTTCCCTGCTCCCATAACAACCCTAAATATTTCTCTTTTAAGGTATTCGTTATAGCTGCCTATTTTAATATTGTCTCGCATACAATGTCACAAATGTTTGTGCGAGGAGTAGCCGAAATTGCCGAAGTCTTAGTAGCCATGAAAAGGCTTCAACATTTTCTCGAATACGAGGAAAGAGAGACGGAAGCGATTGAAAGGGAAGAATTTAAGAGAAACCTTTTAATTGCCAAAAATGGCAAAGATGGTTTACTTCTTCAAAAAAATGAAAACAAAGTTGAACTGCCAAAGAACATTGCGGTATCAATAAATAATCTAACAGCTAGATGGAACAAACTGCCAGCTAAACAACCACAAGCAACCAACAATAAAGCCAAATCAAATGGTACAAAAACTGTTGTGATCGATGATAATTCTTGGCGAGAACCAACTCTGTTAAACGTAAATGCCAATTTGAGGCGGGGGCAACTAATTGGTATTGTCGGACCAGTCGGAGCTGGTAAAACATCATTTTTACAGGCTCTGTTGCAGGAATTACCGATTGAAAGTGGAACAATAAATATTTCTGGTTCTGTGTCATATGCATCGCAAGAACCGTGGGTATTCGCAGGAACTGTTAGACAGAATATTTTATTTGGACAGGAAATGAAACGCGATCGTTATGATGCCGTTGTGAAAGCGTGTGCTTTGCTTAAAGATTTTGAACAATTAGAATTTGGCGATCGAACGATAATTGGAGAGAGAGGAACATCTTTGTCAGGTGGACAAAAGGCTCGAATAAAGTAATTTAGATTAGATTTTTTATTAACCCGCATATCGTTTTGGTTGACGTTTGCTTTTTATTTTTATTTTTTCATATTTCTATACCTGGGTTGCATTCTGAAACTAAACAATGTTAATAAGTAATGCTTACAGAGCCGTGACTATACCCACTGCTACATACTGGTTAGAATGTAAGAGTAGGCAAATTAAAATGTTGTACAGTGTGAACCTCCTATTTCAAAATGGGAGCTGCTTATTGTTTGCATAAAAATATCAAAAATACATTTTTATATGTGTTGTGTGTATTCAAATGAAAGGTCTTGTCAAGAGCTACAATTTTAGTTCCAAGGCTTTTAGTCTATCGTTCTCCGTTCTGTTCGCAGACATGCAAATAAAATATTCTTTCTAAGAAATCTTTTAACCTTTCCTAGAGGATGATGATAGAACGATAGACTACAATTTGCAGAACTAAAGTTGTAGCTCTTGTCAAGACCTTTTATTTGAATACACACAACCCCTATAATTATTCATACTTCAACATTTTTCATATATAAGTTAAGCCCCTCCCATTTTGAAAGGGGGGGGGGTGATCCCTCTTAAGAAAACAAAAAAAAATATTAATTTGCCTATTCTTTCATTCTGTATAGGTGTGAACTCACAATATTGCATTTTAAAAATGTTGCATACAATTTTTCAACCCCTCCCCTGTAGAATGGGGGGTTTTCCCCAATTGTCGTAGTATAATTTTTTTGTCTGGGGATGACCTTTTACAGCAAAGAAGGGGGGGTACTATTTGGAGCTTATTCGCTATAACTACTGCAAATTCGCCTTATCATTTAACCTAGGATAAAAATGGTAGCCCTTGTCAAGACCTTTCATTTGACATCACACTACCCCTATAAATGTTTATATTTCGATTAAAAACGTTAAAACCTTCGCATTTTGAAAAGGGGAGTCCCTCTATTTTAAATTTACCCACCCTTCCATTCTGTATATGTGTGGCACTTAAATATTGAATTTTAAAACTTGCATATTAACTTTAAACTCCACCCTCCGAAAGGAGGCCGCGCGCGCAAAGTCCTCGAACAAACATTGTTCATTGAAGTTTGGGGAGAATCCTAAACTTCAGCTAAATATTATTTCATAGACTCTCTGAAGTCATATCTGATAAGATCACTACTGGAACTCTCACATTAAACTGTATGCTTTAAACTTATAGTATTTTATGTTTTTAATAGCTTAGCACGTGCCGCCTATCGTGAAGCGGACATTTACTTGTTGGACGATCCCTTAAGTGCTGTCGATGCTCATGTTGGTCGTCATTTGTTCAGTGAGTGCATTGGACCAGGTGGACGTTTGTCCAGAAAGCATGCGACACGCATTCTTGTAACACATCAAGTTCATTTTTTGAAAGATGCCGATTGGATTATTGTTTTGCGAGATGTAAGTAATCCATAGGTTTTTTCCCATATGTCTCATTGATTTGCTTATAGGGTAAAGTGGAAGCTCAAGGATCTCCACAAGAATTGTCACAGAGTGGCATTGATTTTGCAACTCTGTTAGAATCTGACGAAAAAGACGACGAAGTTGAGAAAGACGATAACAGTTCGGTGATTAAGCGTAGTCGAGCCAATTCAAGATCATCACAAAAGTCCGTGTTGTCTTCAAAGGAGGATTTAAGTTCTAGCGAAAATGAATCGTTCGCTAATAGCAAAGAGAAAAATATTGCAAAATCTGTGGAACAGCTACAGCAATTGGAGTCATCATCAAAGGGCCAAGTTCATGGTTCACTACAGGCAGCCTATTTGCGGGCCGGCGCAAATGTTTATGTTTTATTTATAGTTTTCGTATTCTTTGCATTGACACAGATGTTTGCAAGTGGTGCTGATTATTGGGTTTCATTTTGGTTAGTTTTTTTTTTAATTATTATTTCACAATTTTCTAAAACTCTGCAATTGTAGGACACGTCAAGAAGAACTACGCACGTTACATGCTCGAAATCTAACTGAATCTTTATTTAATGAGACTACGATTAATGCCACCACATTTAAATTGGACAATTTAAGTGACAATGCAACCGATGACCAAGAATTAGACTTTTTCTTTTTCAAGGGTTTGTTAAGTACGAAAAATTGTATGTGGATACATGGAGGCATTATGGGATCATTATTTTTCGTAGCTATTGTCAGGTATGTTTTTCTTTCAAATTTTCAAAATATTTTCAATTTATTTCGTTACCGTTTGCAGATCAATAAGTTTTTACACGATAAGTGTACGAGCGTCGCAAAAACTGCACGACTTTATGTTTAAGGGCATCATTTCGACGACAATGCGATTTTTCGACACCAATCCATCGGGACGCATATTGAATCGTTTTTCGAAAGATATGGGCGCCATAGATGAATTTCTGCCAAAAGCAATTTTGGACGCATCACAGATTATATTGAATATGGTCGGCGCCATAGTTGTTACGTCAATTGTGAATCCGATATTTTTGGTAGCTGTGGTCATTTTGGGTGCGATTTTTATGTATGTGCGCAAAATCTATCTGAAAACTTCGAAAAATATTAAACGTTTGGAGGGAGTCAGTAAGTGTTTACAATTTGTGTTTGTTTGATAAACATTATCGGTATTCTGAAGAACATCTGGCGAATCTACAGTATAGTAAATATGTTCTAAGTAAGACCCACTCTTTCCTGTAAAGAGTCATCCCCACCCCGGACTCAAAAATATATTACAACTATTGGGGGGGGGGGGTTAAAATTTGTATGCAAAAGTTTTAAAATGTAATATTGTAATTTCACACCTATACAGAATAAAAGAATAGGCAAATTAATTTTTTTTGTGAACTTAAAAGGGATCTCCCCCCTTTGAAAATTAGAGGGGCTTAACTTTTGTATAAAAAATATTGATTAATGAATATGTATAGGGGTTGTGTGTATTCAAATGAAAGGTCTTGAAAGGCCTCTAGGA
>JANSTW010040905.1:0-14543 GCA_027564275.1 Diadocidia ferruginosa | reverse complement strand
AACAGAATAACAAACAAAATTGTGTGTACCTACTTGAGTATAAGAAGTGTAAACCCACCATTACAGCAAAATATTTATTATACGCGAAAGCTAAGCATATAGAATATATATTTTTGTGTACCAAAAAAATAAATATTATATTTTGACGAGCAAATATAACTTTTCGTAACCTAAAACATATAATAAAAATATTCGAAGGGTAAAGATCTAGGTTGAAATAATACGCATAACCGCAAATGATTCTTGCAGATGGAAAAAAATCTTTAACCATTTAATGGAATATTTAATGTATACTCAAGTGTTAACTATATTATAATATGCGGACTTTTATTCTGTAATCCTCCGATATACTAAAAGCTACATATGTGAAACCTCAAAAAATTGCGTTTTTATGCTGTTGACTTATGTATATAAAAATTTACAATTTTTTCGGAAATATGAAAAAGACTTTAATTCAATAGAATTTTAAAATTGTTAAGAAGCTTTTCAATTTTATTTTTTTAAATACACCTTAGAAATCATTTTCAAAAATAAACTTTAAAATACATTTTTAAAGATCAATTCTCTCGCACAAAACTTTTTTCTGAGATTATCCGATTTTTTTTATCAAAGTTTATGAAAAAGCTCAATAATTTTTTTTTAATAATCTACGCCATGCATATATAGTAATCAAATAGTATATGAAAAGAAATATTGTTTATATTTTCTCACACATGCTTGACTTTTAAAAATGTTCTAAGCATATAAGTAAGTATGTATGGAAAATATGCAACATTTTTTATAAACAGAAAAAGCTGTAAATCTCTTGAGAATTTATATAATATGTATTATATAGAGACACACAACATAGTTTGATGTTTTTCCTCATATTTTTTGTTGTTTTATGTACTTTTTTGTTTAAAGCGAGAAAATTTATGAGATTTTTGAAAAATATTCTATAATATATATGTGAAAAGGAAATGCATATCATATCCTGAAGTTGATATGTTATCCTATATACTATATAGATGTGTATTTAATAATAAAAAAAAATATATGATGGACGTATATAAATGATATATATTATTTACAACTTACAAGTATTTTTACATGTGTTTTATTTATGTTTAACAAACATTTATAAAGTTATGTACAATATAGATATGTATTATATTATATATATGGGAGGTACAAAAACCATTTAGAAAAATTTGTATATATAACATTAAATTCTATCCTTTTTATCAGGAACATATATACGAAGCTTTCCAAAAATATATGTTTCTTATTTATATATTATGTACAGCACTTAAACTCAATATCTTGTGCTGTACGAAAACCATAAAGTAAACCGATAAGTCCAGCAGACCAGCACCTTCGTTATGTCCAATAATAATAGTATATACTGTTCGTATATATTGTTCTGTATAGAATCTAAAATATATATGGAAAGAGGATGGTTAGTTTGATTTCTCTATATTGACGTTTAAACAAGAAATTCTCCTATCATCCATAATGCAAATTGTGCAGAAAAACCAATAAACTTTCTGTTTTGATAAGTACTTAATGGGGTGATAGATTTACTTAATGTCAAAAATTATGTACTAAAATATTTTTTTGGATTTTCACGACTAGTTCAATCGATTGCTCATAAAAAAACAACAAAACTGAATTTTCAACTCAAAATCGACCAAAATGGATGATGGGAGAATTTCTGGTTTAACCGTAAATATGTATCGCTCTTATATATAAAATAGATATAGTTTTCTGTACACTAAAGAAAATGGGGAAAATCTATTTTATGAGGTATACTCGTACATTTAAACATATTATATATATATAGAAAATTGCTAGTTCAAAAACCAACAAAACCGAAATGCTTCATCTTTCGTATAAACGTTAAATCTTTGAATAGTTTTTGTGTTTATTCCATAAAATATGTTATACGATATAGCAAGTAGCAACGTAGGTAGATTGTTTTTGAAAACTCATTCAGGAGAATTAGAGTATATGTTGCTTCACATATATGTATATATACAATATTACCATATAGCGGTTGTTTAGTAATTAAAATTTTGTCTATATCATCAAAAGGATTCGTACATCTATACTCACAAATTATAATTTGGATATATTAAGGTTCTATAATACATGGCATATCTATTTGACCTTAGGATGTATATAATAAAATGTTGTAGAAAATTTATGTTTCAAACTATACAGACTTTATGTTAAATATTATGTGAAATAGCCTGACAGGCATAAAAGTTATGGTTTTTTTTGTCTAATTATTCTTATCAAACATTCTGCACTCAATTCAAAATAATTCAGCCTTTTAACTTTATGATTATTAGATTTATGCATATGTATATATGTAAATGGGATGAATTTGAAAAGATGATTTTATGACAAATATATAATCATAATATGTCCTTAATTAAAATTTGATTTATTGTCCTGAAATGAAATATTCTGTATATTTGGACATTATGAATTTCTTTGTTTAATAAAAATAGAGATTTATTCAAATTTTTTGTATGCACTATGATTATTAGTTCAAAATTAAATTCGTACTGTTTTTTTTGTCAAAAAAGGGCGCTCTCGCAATTAGTTCTTTTTCACTTTTTCAGTTTTCGGTGAACAAAATATATAATATACTGAATATAAGCTCGTACAATCAATTTTTGTTTTAGTTTATGACATAAGTGTACTATGATGTTAACTGAAAACTGATAAATGTGATTGTGAGAGTGCCATAAATGGGTTTATATCTAATAACTTTTGCTTTAGTGCATCATTTAAAAAAATTAAGTTATATACGACATACTGTTGGTTTCCGTTTTATTACTTCATCAGCTCTAGGACCAATTATGACACATAATTTTTTCGTCGGTTTTTTTTAACAACACCAATCCCAACTGCCGGCATAAATGCTTGAGACACCTAGTCTTAAATTTATTTATGTTTTCCGAACTTCGAACACCAATAGGCAGCAAGTTTCATTGCAAGATCCTGTGTACAAAGAAAGATCCACTCATTGCAAAGGAGCTATGTTTGATTATATTCAAGCACTGAGTGCGGCTTCATGAACCTTGGGTAATGAAACTAAATATATAATTAGGAACCGTATTGGATAGTAAATTATAAAGAAATGTGAGCGAACGATAAAAAAAACTCTTTAATATCACAACCAAGTAAGCGCTTTAGGTAAATTTGAACACTATCCGATTTAGTAAGACGGTATAAATATCTAATACACGCATTAAATGCACGTTTTAAAATTATTGAAGACGAAGAATCAAGATGAGATGAGAAAATTATATCGGAATAGGTAAATAAAAGAATAAAATCAACGACTTAACTAAGTTTCGTCTTTGGGCAATACTGCTATGGATCCACAAGCTTTTCAGATGTGCAAATACTTTCGACGAAATAAAGCGGGCATGATAAGACCAATTAAGTTTCATGTTAAGAATAACACCCAAGTCTTTAACACTTGTTGACAGTTCAATTTCATCACCTATTTTTAAATTTTTTGTCCGAATTAATGTAGTATACTTATCTATAAAAAAAAAAAAAAAAAATTATATATTGTAGATTTCGATACTGATGAAGTTAATAAAGATTAACGAAACGTATATCAGAAAATAAATAAATGTTTCATTACTAAAAATAATAAACAAAACATTGGTCGAGAGCCTGTCTAAAATCATATTTATATTCTTATCTATAATGTTTGGAATTGGGCTTTTATTAATGACTTAAATATAAATGCCACTAAAACAAAATCAATAATATTTTGTGCTTCGGCAAGCAAGCGAGGCACACAATTGTACATTGTCCGCAAAGATATGGACATTGCAATGGTTTAAAACAGTTGGTATGGCATTTATAAACAATGTAAAGAGAATTGGACCAAGGACCGAGCCCTGCGGTACATCAGAAAAAATATTGTTGATAGCAACGCACGGGCAGCTTTCAACTAATGATATGGCCGATTTTGAAAAATTTAAGTTGGTTTTTAGCTTCTTATAGAGCAAGCCATACCTAACCATATCAAAAGCTTTAGGGAAATCGATTAACACCAATAAAGCAGTTATCATTTTACTGTCAAAGCCGTTACGATTATCTTCAGTAACTTTAAGCAATGCAGTGGCGGTATTGTGGCACTTACGGACACCAGACTGAAACGGACTTAATTAATTATTTTTAACCAAATACATTGTAATCTGCTAATAGTTCTGTAGTCAGCAAGATTAGGAAATACCTTAGACGATTTCCATGCTGAAGGATATGTTGAAGTAGTAAGCATAAAGTTGAATATGTATTGGATAAACAATAAGACAACAGGTAGTAGTAACTTAAAAAATGAAAAGGGAATGCCGTCTCCAACAGCATTCGATTTAATTCTGATCGCTTCAGAAACATCCATAACGGACACACATTTAAAAGAAGAAGAGAAATTTGAGTCGACGGTGTTTTTATTTAAGACATAACTCGCTGGTATACTTAAATTATTATATTTGGTTAAAAATAAATTGAGATCATTCGGCGTAAAAGCTGGTTCTGTTAAAGAACTTTTAGAAACAATGCCAACCTTTTTGAGGTTTTTCCAAAGCATTTGAGACTCCAGACTTAGGTCTAAAATAGGTTTTAAAAATGCAGACTTTGCTGCCCTAATAATTTGAGTAGCACGATTTCCTAATATCCGAAAATTAAGAAGATCAGCTCTTAAGTTTGTTCGCTTATAATTGTTAAAAGCAATATCACGTTCAATCAATCTTCGCAGTAAACCAAGTTTTAGTAGAATTAGGAGAACATTATTAATAAAAAACGTAATTTTAACCTTACATAATTGATTGGGTAATGTTATTAAAATGCGGAATCCCAGTTTCCAGGAAAAAATAAAAATGAAAACACACCGCATGCGGCAAACTTAATTTTTCTTCCTGTTTAACGTAACGTATATACACTGGTATAATATAATTTATAAAACACGGTTTGTTTTACGGGATTTCATATCTATAGACGTTATATTAAATAAGATCCACATTATATTTTGCCAGGATATAAAAAGCCAGAGATAAATTAGACGCAGTACATTATATAATGTATACAGAGAGGATACATTTTATATAATAATAATATATAGAATTTGCTTGGGTTAATCTAAAAATGTATAATTTTCATAAATTTGTAAAATATTTAATATACAACTTTGTGTAATCATGTTAATGCATTATTATGCTCATTTAATAAATTACAAAAAATATTGTATTCCCCGTTGGGGAAATAATGGTGTGTATGCTGTAAGTACATGCGGAAAAAATTGCAAAACCGTCAACTTTATATTCTATATATATAACTGACACACGCTGCAACTCTGATGGTAATATTTAATTTTTTAATTATAAGCCATGTGGAAAAGGTAAAATTTATTATATAAAGTTATGTGAACCAATTGTTTGTACAATTTTTACACGTCAAACTGTATAGGTCAGCTAGAAAAGTATTCAGTAATTTTTAGGAAATTGTGAGTTTTGTAGAACTATGCAATCAATAGTTTATGTTGTCTATATAAATTGATAATTAAAAAAAATATTTTAATTTCTATTTCCAACCAATTTTACCAGAACAAAATTAAAAAAATCAAATAATTCAGTTCATAGATGATACAGGTACTGCGTTGCTGAAAGTAAGTGGCGATGTTAAGTCGAGTATAGACAAAAAATGGTTGACAGTATTGTTATTGTTGGATTTTTCAAAAGCTTTTGACTCTGTTGACTTCAATTTGTTTTGTCAAAAACTATTACAAAATTTCAATTTTTCGCATTCAGCCACAAACTTAATCAAAAGCTATCTATCAGATCGATGTAAATCTGTGAAAGTTAATGAATCTACGTCGCCTTTTATTAAAAGTATTAAGTGGAGTTCCGCAAGGATCAGTTTTGGGACCTTTATTATTTTGCCTATTTATTATTGACCTACCTAACACTGTGAAACACTCTAAAATGCATCTTTACGCGGCTTATGTACAATTATATTGCAGTCTCCCACCAATAATCTTAATGTATAGACAAAATTAACAGTGATCTGAGTACAATTTCAAGTTGGTTTTACTTATATTACAGCTTTTTTTTTTTTACTTTCAATGAATTAAGGATTTTATGTAATTTTTATATTTATATATGGGTACTTACGTATATAGTCCTAACTTCAACTAATTTCATCAATAATTACCTGCAAATAAAAAAAAAATACAATTAATAACATGACAATTAAAATTTAATTTATAATTCTTTTAGGATATAAATTAAAAAATATTCTATCAATTCTAAATTTGAATTGAAAATAATTTTGAATCAAGTGAAATAATTTGACATCGGCTAAATATACATAAAATTTGTAAACGTCACCTACCTATTATATAAACATTAATCATATCTCCAATAAGTTAATCACTTTTTCTATAATTTATTTTAATTGTTTATTTTTGGGTTATTATAAATTAACTAATTATCTATTTTGATAAATTACATATATCACTTTTGTAAATGTTATATATAATGTGCGGTAACATCTTACGTAATAAAAGTATATTATTATTGTTCATATATCACAGTCTCATTTATCAAAAGCTTCGCATGTTAACATACATGAACATCATTTATTATTAAAAATTTAAAGAATCGGTTAGGAGTTCCCATAGTAGGAATGGTAGATGCTGCTGTTTTTGTTATATTTATCATCACAGATCTGTCTAAAAGAAGATACGGTGCTCCCATACAATCTTTTTCCAAAATAAAAACGTAAGGTGTATAGTAAAAGCAGCATTCCAGTTTAAACTATGGGTGCTATCGGATCGATTTTTTATTATCATTATAACCATAGAATGTTCATAAAATACAGTTCAAATGAAGGAAAAGCGAAAATGTAATTTTATTTTTCACACAGTTTTAGAGGAAAAAAGAAATGTTACCCAAAAGTTATGCGTCAATACAAGAAATAAAATCAAAACCTATCACCAAAAATCCATTTATTATGAATTACTTGTTTTATATTGTAAATATTTATGTATAATATATAGGTAAAGGTGCCTTTAATAGATCCTATGTTTTATGCGTAAAACATAAAATGGGCTCTACTATATAGCTGCTGTATAAATAAAATAATGTATTTACATTGTGATTCTTATTTCATGTGTAACATTCTCTAGGCATAAAATGTATTATATAATTTACGATCTTGCTCATAAACAGTGCGTTGCTAAACAAGATACAAGCATTTTATGCTTGTAAATGACAGATAGGAAATAAACTAATTCATTTTACTTGAGATGTTAGTAAGTTAGTGAACGATGTAATGTACCCAGCAATAAGGCATCAATCAAAGAATTAATGATACGTTAATTAATCCAAGACTAATATACGCACATATATGTATTATGTATATATACCTCCTTAATTACAACATATAATATTATGACGACATTACTTTGTATGATATCATGTAACATCGTATATCGATTCTGTGTAATACTAATATCCCCATAAAATATTATACTTATAGTCCCTTATTTTATCCAATTTCACTTAAGGAAATCGACATAAATTAAACCACATACACAAATTAAACTCTCAGTTTTATACGTATGTACAATAAATTAATCGATAGCTGATCGAATTCAGAGATCGAAGCGAGTGAGAACACAAGCAGCAGCAATAAGAAATTCGGAGTGACCTGAACAGCGACATGTACCTGCAATTTCTGCTCATCAAATATTAAAAAAAAAAATTTTAATTATCGAAATACCAAACGTAAAGCATGTCGTCAAGTCAATCCTAAAGTCAGTCAGTCAGTCGCACAGTCCGTAATTAGTCAGTCTCACAATCAGTTAGTCTCAATAAAATTGTAAAAAGTAGCAATGAGACTAAAAGTCATTCGCTTCGATCTCCGGCTGATATATACTATCTATAAAAAATAAAAGACGAGGTGTAACCAATTATTCCACAGATTTAGTTTCTGTCATAAATAAATGCAAATATCCAATGTTCTATTATTATCTTATTATTTCTGAGATATTTTGATTCTTTTATGTATCTAATTTTTATGCTTTTTAGGCTCCATTAAGATGGTTTTTAATTTAATATTTATAGAAGAAATTCGCACATGAGGGGCGAGATGATTAAAATTGATCAAAAATTATTATGAACATTTTATAGTAGCTTTATAGTTCTTGAATTTTCGATCGTTTTTCAAAATTCGACGTTGAATTTAATCACAAATTTTAGTTTCCACTTTTTTGCTTTTATTATTCATTTTAGTACAAGCCTTAATTTAGGTCAAAATGGTCAAATTGCCGGGACCCATTTTTTTTTCGTTTTATGATGTCCTGAGTCAGAAAAACGAAAAAAAAGAAAGTGTCCGTCCGTCGCTCTGTCTGTCTGTCCGAGAAATATCAAACATAAGAAAGTTTTACACCAGTGGACGGATTTCTCCAAATTTTGTGGACGTAAGTTGTTAGTGGTATTATACTCTAAGATTGCATTTGGGGACTATAGTTAATAGGGGAGAGGGAGTTCCCATACGATTTTTTTTGCTAAAAATGGCAGAAAAATAAGAGCATATAGAGAAAGTTTTTTACCAGTAGACGGAATTAGCTAAATTTTTGGTGGGTATCAGTGTTTAGTAATCCTATACTTTGGGATTGATTTATGATTGGAGTCTTTAGGCCAAAGGTTAAGGGGGGCTCCCATACGTTTGTTTTTTGTGTAAAAATCGCAAGAATGAGCATAGAGAAAAAAATTACAAGTTCACACATTTGGTCAAATTTTGGTGAAGACGATTTTTTACAGTGATCCTTTATTCTGGGATTAAATTTAGAGTCTCCAGGTCAAAGGCTATGGAGGGTTTTCATACGATTTTTTTTAAATACGAGAATATAAACAGTTTTGCGGCTTTTGCTTAATTTTGGTATGCATTTTTTAAGTACCTCCATACTCTGGAATTTTACTTGGGGTCTCCCATCTTATTGTTTGTTTTTGTAAATATCTATTAGTTCACATACTTTTTGTTCTAACATGTGAACTAATAAAGAAAATGTTTGTTTGTGTCAGATTTCAAATGTTAACAGATAGTAATAGAAGCATCCCAGTTATACTGGGTTCTCTCGAACAGATACAATTTATCGTTTTGTGCATTTACATACGGGCTCTTCTGTAGAATATAGTTTCATATACTATAAAACTCAATATAATGGAAGATATTGTTGGAAAGCCAATTAATTAATGCACTAATTTGAGTATTTGTGAATAGTCATCAGATAGATTTTGGGGTAACTATATATAACTATATAATGCGTTATATATACGTTAGCAGTGTTTTGTTTTAAAACTTTATAATTAAAATTAAATAGAGTGAAACTTAACACAAAGTTCACTTTATAGTTGTATGTAAAGTTTTGCAGATATTATAATCGCTTATTAAAAGCACCTGGGATAATTTGATGCCTTTATGTATAAATTAGATACACATTTCGATACTTTTAACTATAATTTAATTAAAAATTATACTATTATGATGAGATCAATTATGTGGGGTAATTGAAGAAATTTTTGTAATTTCCATGACCTTTGAACTGCAAAAAATTATCTAAATTGATAATTTTTTTGACCATCATAAATTAAACTATAGTATTAATATTTTTTTGTATTAGTAACCATTATTGATTAATTGTAGAAAATTTTACAAAAAAAAAATTATAAAAAAATGTTATGCAAAAAATCGATAGAAATTACAATAAATTGAAAATATAGGATGCGAACTATCTGGAGGGTGTTATCTAACTCCACTGACGAAGGGTTAGCCTAGCAATATTGAAATTCTTATCGATAAATGTGTAAAAAACATCGTATTTTCAAAGGCTTTGGCTTAAGCTATAGGAACAGCCTCAGACGAATAGCTAGAGCAATATAATATTGCAAAAATATTCACCTTTCGTTAACCGATTGTTCCTAAATTTTAAATTTGTTAAAATTAACGGTCGAAAAATGTTAATATTTTAGAAATAAAAATTTTCAAAATTAAATAAAAAGCTTTTATTTTAATTAATGCTGTAGATTTGTGAATTTTTTAAATGATAATTAAAAGAAAACCATATCCATCTTAATATTTTAATCCCATAAAATTATTTCTAATCGGAAAATAATCAAAAACAATTATTAAAAAAATACTTGAAAAAAAAACAATATAAACCAAATAGATTTGACCCGCGTGGGAGAACGCGCGCAGCAACAACGAAGAACAATTCAAATCCTTGTTTTTAAACACACAAAAAAAAAACTCATAAAAATTAGTTCCTATTACTGATAAAAAAAAAAATTTACGATACAAAAAGTCACATAACGCAATATTTATTTGCGTTTTTGTTCGCAGGAAGACAAAGCAATTCGTTTGGGACATACATGAAATCACGTCGACATCATAGTATTGTATACAAGATAAAAGGGAAATAATATTACAGAATATAACGAAACCCTCTTTTTTAAAAACATGTTTTTTCTGTAACTACACAAAAAAAACGACAGAAAGAAGTGTGTCACCATTTTTACATATTTTAAGAACTGTGTCATTCATTGGTTAGCTCATAAAGTCATCATACATTTAAGCTATATGGATGAAAATTGTTAAATTTATTCCAGAATAGCTAGAAAATTACTAACTAAAATTACCAGAGCTATTATTTCGTTCATTTCTGTATAATATTAGGTAAACCTAAACTCATCGTTATATCCTTATATGTGAATCATTGTCGTATATTCGGATGTTATAAAAACATATAGACGGAACATTTTTTCCAACAATTTCAAGCAGTGCTCTAATTTTAATTCAATTAACCTACATCTATATGCTTGGAGTAAAGAATTTATATTACATTATTATTTGCCTTTTCTCCTTTTTTTGCATAAATTTTGTAATTCTATATATACGTATTATAGAGAAGATGAACCAAATTTAGGTATACATATAGGTTTAACTGATTTAAGATAATTTTTATTATTTCTACATAAAAATAAACTTTTACGTACTCGAAAAATGTGGAAAAGTTTATTACAACAAAAATATGTAGATTTTTTTCTAACCCTTAAAATTGTCTGTGAACGTTTTATAAAAAAAATATTAGGGTGGCAGCCTTCTTTAGCGTAGGCTTAAAACCTTCGATTTGCTAGAAAATTTCTGAAAAAATCTTATATCATTTAGAGGTAGGTGGTTTTAAATTTATACGGAATTTACATTTAAAATGAAGAAATAGTAACATGACGTAAACTCCAATGATATAAAGCCCGAAAGCTTTACCAAGCTTAAAACCGCTAAAATCAATTTATTGTTTGTGTCTTTGCTAAAAAAAACTAAAAATTTATCGAATTTTAAAAAGTTATAAAAAAAGCGAAAGGTTTATATTTTATGGCTGCTTTTAGAATAAAAAAATTAAAAAAAGCTTTTTAAAGCTTTTGGGTATTATGTCGTTGGGTTCACCATGGATTTAACAAACCAAAACCCCTAAAGTCACACGGAAATTATTTATTGGTTTGTGTCTTTACTAAAAACTGATAAAGCTTTCACCTCTAAAAATTATCAAAACAAGCCATGAATTTATATTTTGGCTGCTGTCGGTTTTAGAATAAGAAAAAAGCTTCTTAAGGCTTTTTGTCCTTGTGTCTTCGTTTGTAATGTCACCAGTGACTTCTAAATGATGTCCGGTTTTTTTTTGTTTTAAAGCAAGTCTATGCTTTTAAGCTTATGGAAAGCTATAGAAAACCCTAAATAAAAAAAAATGGCCACCCTAAAAAATATAATATTTAGACTATATAGATCTTTTAAGGACTCTATGAATTTTTCTTTTATATATTTTTACAAGACGGATTTTATAAAAATGGCTTAACTCTCTGTATAATCTTAATTACATAAAAATAGTAAAATTTCTACTTTCTAAACTTTTCTATATAAATTATAATCTCTCCAAGCTAACTAATGTTTAAAAATGCCCAACAAGATTAAATTATTGTATAAGCTAAAACTTTTCCATAAGCCGCATAATGCGAAGCTTTTAAAGTACAGTTTTCTTTTTGTAAAAGAAAATTTCTTATACAATATATAGTCCGTCATATGTTGTTAACGAATTATATAATTGCATTACCCATGGAGAAATTTAGGATATTATAAAGTTTTAAGTTTCAGGATACTTAACAAATGTTTTGTTAAAATTTTCAATAATATAATTTTTATAAATTTGAAGGCGAAAAACCCTTATTTCGACAAACTACAAATTAAAACGATTTAAATCGACACAATTTATTGAGTGAAAGTCGCTTTAACGAATTTTCAATAAATAAAATAAAATTAGGATGAAGTTTTAACTATATATGTTTTTTTACTCACTCCACTTAGGCAAATGCCTATAGGGCCTCTACTCAAAGGGGCTCCTAAATTATCCAATTATATGCATTTATTTTTAATTTTATTTCATATTTTAGTTATTTGAAATATATATACACAAATTCAAGGCTTAAGGGGGCTCCCAAACTTTCAAAATGTCATGTTATACGATATTTTTGTAAAAAGATTTCGCTGCGCGGCAATTGTGGTTTTATCCATGTATAATGATGATCTGTCTGATAGTTATACCAATGAAAAGTAAAAGTCAAAAAAATATTTTAGTAGTACAATATTTCAACGGTTAAAAAAACCTGGTCAGCAGGCCCCCAATTTTGGAATTGCCTAGAGCCCCCGAGGACCATAAAACGCCGCTGTCTCTACGGTAATTCTTTAAAGCAAATTTACTTACTCGCATCACTGATTAAGTGTTTAAAATGAAGTGTCAAAATACATCTATATAACATAAGAGCCATAGGTTTATAAAATAAAATGTTAAAATAAGAAACTGTGCTAAAAAAAATGTCACAAAAATATATTAAGATTTAACAAAACTTTTTTTTCTTCTAAATTTAATATAATTGGCTGGTGCTTTCGCATTATATAAACGCAGGGGCTGCTTATTTATTTTCTTTTTTAGCACAATGTGGATTTATTAGGCCGACAAACTGGCAATATTATAATATTCAATACGCGTCTATATAAGCGTATATAAATTAAAGCTATTTTGTATTTTTTTATGGCTTATTATAATATTGAAGCGAATATAATTTGTCCATGAAAAGTTTATTGGAAATTTTCGATGACATAACATTGAAAAGGGGAGAGAAATTATATTTGTGTAAAATATATACGCAACGCGCAACTGAAAGGTTAAGTTATTCATTTTATTAATGATTGTCGATAAGGGAACACTTTATTAAAACGATTTCTCGAAAGCTGTGATGAAAAGGCGATGTCTTTTTATTTCCGACGACACAAAACAGGAAATGGAAAGGGTGCGTAGAGAAGCAATCAATCCAATGCCTTTATATAGCTTCTTGTTCACCTATATATATACAATACAATATAAATATATTTACATTATTATCACGCCAACAAAATTTTGCATCCTTAAATTATATAATGAAAAATCGATAAATTAAACAAAGAGTGGTGATATAATTGATACGTTGGGTTTGCTTGCAGGGTGAAAATTAAGCGTTTTTCTCACAATTTTAATTATATATTGTTGGTATTTGCGTATATATATACAATTTTTAATTATAGGCCATCTCATCATCACTTCCGCTTTTGTCAAAATTATTCTATATTTAGGGAAATATTTACGCAACAACAACAAGGTTAGAGGTTAAATCTATAAAAAAGTGATTAATTTCAAATGTTTTGTTCTATATAGCTCCAATGTCAACGTCGTATATACATCTATAAAGACAGATAATTTATAATATTTTTACAAAGCTCAGGATATATTCAATTTTATTTACAGATGAGAAAGCGTTTTTTTGGAGCCAATATAGTGTAGTATACTATATTTTCGTGGAAAAAATGAATGTTTAAGAAAAAGATTGGTTCCAGCAAATTTGAAAATTTTGACCTAAATTAAAGGGTATACTATTTATACATATATAGGATTTTTTCCCTTATAAACTCAAAAATGGGTTTTTATATGTATTTATAAAAGCAGTAGCCTAATCAAATACAAAATATGATACTACAGTAGCAGAGAAAAATCTGCGATCAGACCAAACTAATGACTTCTTAAGCACAGAACAACTACAACAACGAATGCTATTAATTTTAAGGATACCCTACTAAATGGAAATTCCTTTAAACTTTTCTTTTACATTTACTTTTAAAAAAATAAATAAATTCCTTCCTCTAAAAGCTTCACAAATAGGTATATCATAAAAATTGCTATTGGTAATAATTTTCTCAAAAGCTTGGATGAAATTTACCTTGATAGAGAATGAAAATTCCATCTTGTCTATTATATTAGAGGGAAAAAACATTTGTAAGGTGTTATAACATGGGAATAAAAATTGAAGTGCTCAATGTAAAGCATTACAAAGATATTTTTCTCTCAAAAATACATTCATAGGACCGATCGCACCTGGACCTTATTCTCAGCA
>JANSTW010040904.1:0-25249 GCA_027564275.1 Diadocidia ferruginosa | reverse complement strand
GAATGAAAGGTGATAACCCAGATGTGAAAATTTTTTGGCCCTACCGAGCCTCGAACCCACAACCTCTTGATTACAGATCCGTTACCCACTGCTCCATACTGATTATGAATGATATCCTTAAATTCTTCAATTTTCTTGACAGAGAGACCACTTGCGGAAACTGCAAATCGTCCAGGTTGTGAAAATCACGGACTTCGTGGATGTCGGCAATCAGAAATAACCAGATTTATGCTTTTCTTAAAAAGAAGGTCGAATGCTCAAGAAAAAATCATATTGCTGAACAAATTATTTATCCATTCTCACATTTTAAATAAAAATATGGAAAAAAAATCTTATGAAAATTAAAACAATTGCATTTAAAGGCAAATACACAAGACTTAATTCATCCAAAATTCCAGCATAAATCTGGGATTCAAAATAAATAATCTCGACGATTTTATTTGAAGAAATGTTTCATGAAATTATTTTTTTTAAATCCTCATGTTTCCATAATTAAAAAGAGAAAACAGAAATTCCAGCTGCGACAAGCCCACCCTCATGGATTTTGCCTTATAATCTTACAAGAAAAAACTGCCAAAGTCGAAATTATTGTCAAATATTATAATTTCGCCTCTTTATTTTTATGGTAAATTGTCAATGGAAAAAATTTAGATCAAAACCAACACAACCTGAAAAAAACTAGGTCAAACAATTTTTTTCTCAATCTCAATCTCTACAGGAAGTAGGTGTATAGCAAACCAACTTATTGGTACCAAAAACTACAAAATGTTAAAAAAATCAAATTAGCTTCAGATACACAACCATGACCAACCTCAAAATTAACTAGTGCAGAAAACTATTATCGAGAGAAAAAAATAAATTCACTAAAATAAATGACGTCACCTTTTTCATCAATTTCATCAATTAAAAAATTACAAAGAAAAAATTTTAAATTAATCTTGCAGATCTTCTTGGTATCATTAATTATATGTACCTATATCTTTTCGGGGTGCAGTAAAAATTGCTAGACGGACGACATAAATTATAAAATTGTAGGTAGACGTCCGACGACCCAACAACTAAAAAAACTAGGTTAGGTCACACACAGTGTTTTTTTTTTCTTCGAAATATTGATTTTTTTCTCACGTAGTTTCAGATGAGTAATTGAATTAAAAAGAAAATTTTAAATTAAAATTGACCAAAAATTAGCGGATGAGTAATTTTATTCGGCCCCCCTCAATTCAGTGGAAAAATTTCGCAAAATTCACAGGGAGCAAAGTAAATTTTTCGCCTCAAATTGGCGATCCTTTGAATTAAACTCTTTAAATCCGATTGCGAAACATTTCCACGGTGATGAGAAAATTCAAGGAAAAATAATTGTGTGTGGAAAAACATTTCCGAATGGATTTTTGGACGAATGTAGTGAGGAAAAATGGCTGTCGCTTGCTGCTCCTTTTGCGTGCATTCGCCATCTTTAAAACAAATCACAAAGACTGCGTTTTGCAGAGATTTTCTTTTTTCCAATTTTCTGTATCGAAATTTACACTTTTCCGGTAGATTTTTCGATATTTTAAGAGAAAAATGTTTATTTGATAAAATTAAACAATAAACGGAAACAATTTGCCACTTAAAAATGCGTGTAAAAATGTTCACTTACCCCGAAATGATTAACACTTTTCTATCACACGAACACAAAAAATATTTTGGAAATTTGAATCTGTTGGGATGGATTAGCCCGCGTTTTGTTGACTATTACGCGGTGCTTCGAAATTACTTTATTTTAAAATATGCGAAGCCAAAAGGGCACACACACAAATTGTACAAAATTTATGAACTAAAATTAAATTTGTATAAAAAAAAATGTCCACACTTTAAGAGCGATGCTTGTGTTTTAAACAACTACACCAACAAAATATCTTGAAGGCAAGTGTACAAATGACAGTCGACTACGCGGGTCAAATTCAAATTTATGTAGTGTTACC
The DNA here is from genome assembly GCA_027564275.1 of Diadocidia ferruginosa. NCBI lineage: Eukaryota > Metazoa > Arthropoda > Insecta > Diptera > Diadocidiidae > Diadocidia > Diadocidia ferruginosa. Next base: position 23,288 of record JANSTW010040904.1, on the reverse strand, counting down.
CCCTATTCTATTTCCGGAAATTGAGCAACTTTTTTTTAGTGCTAAGTTCATTCTAGTTGAGGATGCGTTCGCATAAGTAAATTCATTCAAATAACCACCTGCGACATCTACCCACCAAACCGAAAATTGCGCGCGCAATAACAACAAAAGCATTTTTCAAAAAAATTATAACGTCGCTTTTTGTATTTTCAAACGAACACGGCGCTGTCAAATTTGTTATTTCGCTACTGTTGTGCGGAAAACAATCAAATTTAACATTTTAATTGAATTTATTTATTCTAATAATTGTTACGAATGTTTATTGACAATAATTAGTTAAAATTAATCGCGAATAATTAGCAGAAATTGTGGTTTACAAGGTTTTTTTGAGGAAACAAATTTTTACACCAAGTAGCAGCTGCAAGAAGTCTTCCAAGAATATGGATGAATTTACTCAAGTAATTTTTTAAAATGATTATTAAATTAATTAATTAAATAATTTCGACTTTGAAATTATTTAAAATTTAATTAACAAGGTCTATTAAATAGTTTTGCTATAAAAGGATGCGAGTTTGTAAACATATTGGTGAGCGCCCCCTTCGTCCATGTTGTTTTTGTCTAGTTTTTGTATGGTGGCTTGAAATTAAAAGGGCTCCTTTTTCATTAATTTATTAAAAACAAGTTTATTTTAATATTACATGATCCATTTAAATTTGATATTTTGGGAAAAAGTGACGATAATAAAAAAGGGGGCTTCGAAATATAAACAAATTCGTATGTGATTTGATGCGGCGTATTTGCGATTTCGCAGATTTATTGGCGCTCGGTATCGCAAGCTAATCTTTTGAGAAAAAATTGAGGGAAACATGCTAAATACTGTGAACAAATCCTTTTAGTTTACATATTATCGTTCAATATTAAAAATCAAATTTACTTTTGCTCTGCGGCGATGTAATGAAGCCCTTTGAAGGAATGTAAAATTTTTGTTTATCAGGAATCCTAAATGTAAACTACGACTAAATAATGTAAATTGAGAGCTAGCTAGCCCAAGACATTCCAGGAGTTAAAATAATTTGACAAAATGTCCCTTTCATCAGATTGACTGCTAAGTCTTTCATAAGACTTTCAAAATATTTCCATCACATAAAGTGCAAAGTCTTCCATAAAACTTTCCATTGGACTATGAGTGCCATATTTTCCATAAAAATTCCATCGGACTGACTGCCAACCTTTCCATAAAAATTCCATCGGACGCCGCCAAGTTTTCAATAAAAATTTCATCGGATAAAATGCTAAATCTTCCAAAATAATTCCATAATCCTTAAGACTTACAAATGGTTGTTGCAAGACTTCCAAATTTTTGTATAGAATAAGCTTTTTAAAGTCAATAAGAATAAACTAATAAAAGTTCCTCCCCTTAAAAACACAGGGTATGTTAAAACGTGCCGAACAACGTAGCCGAACGCGTGGCCTCATAAGTACAGCTCCCAAGAATCCGCTCGGTGAATACAATCATGATAATCTATCCGTTGGCAGCGGTGGCAGTGCATCACCAAAAAAAACTCCATCACCAACGAAGGCTAAATTTTCGACAAGTAAAGCCAGCCCCTCTCCAAGCAAGAAAAATTCAATCCAACGCCAAATTGTTAGTGGAGCCAGCACCGATTCAAAAGAGAATGTTGACTTGGCATTTGAAATTAACATAACGACCGGTCCAAATGTTCAGGTTTGTAAAAAAACGTTGTGTTTTGAATTAATAAAAAAAAAATCGGTAAAAATTTTAGGTTCAAGTAGAGGTGGAGGAGCGAGACATTGACGCTGATGGAAATGTTATTGAGAAACAAGTAGAAGACGCACCGGCGGTTATACGAGACTCGTCACGCAATCGTTTGCAACGATTGGGTGCACTGTACTCGGAAACCGAGAACCTTTCGTCGCCCATTCATCGAAATGAGGCGCGATTCGATGAAGAAATGCAAGCAGCTCAACAAGTACAGAGCGGCGCTGCGGCACGACCACCACATCAACGTTTTGGGAAATTGGCCGCTTTGGCGCAATCGATAAACAATTGGGAGGATGACACAACAACTTTGACAACGACAACAAATTCTAGCACATCGACGACCAGCCCCACCAAGAAACCCACAAATGATGCAAAAATTATCGCCACAAGTCCCAGGAAGACAAACGAATGTAAACTGACAAAACAAAAATCAATTTTAAGTCCAAACAAAAATAAACAACAAGACAAAACGACTGCCCAATCGAAACAATTGAAATGGGATCAAAATGTGATGGACGCTCTGGAACAACAAGGTTTTCAGCGCCGCGAATCTTCGACCACAAAACTTACCTATGACTACGGAAAATCAGAAAAGGCCACAAATGATTCCAATCACAAATCTACAAACGAACCACAAAAGTACACGACAAATGTTCACATTCCCATCGGGCCCGAACCAAAAGATAACGTTGACAACGCACCGAAAGTACTGAAAAAGGCAGCTCCTCCGCCACCCGTTTCCAAAGGAATCGTTTCTAATCGAGCTGCACTCTTTGAAAAGTCCCGCAAATCTATCGCTTCGGCAAAATCACAAAAAGATCCATCAGATCTTTCGATAAAAGAGCGACTGGCATTATTCGAACGGAATAAGGGTGAGGCGCTTATACCGAAGGCAGCACTCGGCATGTCCGCCTCATCGAAACAAATTATGGGCGACAAGAAGGATGTGGTGGCAACGCCAACGCCCAGCAAAAAACTGTCACCAGAAAAGCCACAAATTAAACCGTACAACGCACCAGTTATGGCCGAATCTAATGCGGCCGGCAATTGTATACGGAACACAGTAGCGGCTCTTATGTCCAACGTAACGACAATTTCTGAATCACAAATTAGTTTGGACGTTCGCAAGCAACGCGAAAAGGAAATGGACATCCTCTTGAATCGTTTTAATCGGCCAACTGGTTCAACAGACGAAGAATCACAAAGTCCGGATGAGGGAGTGCCAATGTATGAAAATTCAAAGCGTTTTGTACAGGCAACTGCACCCCCCATGACGCCACCACCAGCACCGCCAATGCCACCGAAAAATTTGCTCACACCCGGTGGCCACCATGTTGAAGCGAAATCCAAGATAAAACGCAAAAGTAATGGTAGGTTTTAGTTAAATTTAGAATATGTAAAGTTAACCCATTAAGACCTAGCTAATTTTTTATTTATTTAATTTTAATTCCAAACATGTGTTCGAACATGTCAAAGGGTTGAAATAGAGCAAAATTATTGGATGCAATTGACCGACATTTTCTTAAACCTATAGGATGCATATATGTGAACCCTACATAGGTATTCGTATAGATAGACACGAAAGCATACGTAGGATCCATTGGACCCATGTATATTTTTAATAAGTTCTAAAAATTTCCGTCAGAATAACCAAATCGTTGATACTTGATATTAAAATATTATTACAAAACAAATTATTTATAAATTTGCATGCATACGCTCCGGGGTCTATTGGACCCATGTAAGCATTTTAGGGTTCTTGGCTATAATTCGGTTGAAATTTCAAACAATCTGGACTTTTATGACTATTTCATGACTTGACAACTAAATGACACACGTGTTTTTCACGACTTCCATAATTTTTTTGACCATGCCATGACTCTTGACAACTAAATGACCTCCACGTGTTTTCTTCGTTTCTTGACATCTAAATGATCTCTAAAAGTTTTCTATGACTTGGATAGGTTTTTTATGACGTCTACTTGACTTGAATATTTTTTCATGACTTCTATATGATTTTAATGACTTCGATATGACTACCATTACTTCTATTACATTCTGAAAGAAAAAATTTCCATAAATTAAACAAAATTCCTCCACAGAAAAAATGAGCCCGGATCAAGCGAAAAAGCTTCAACAATCCGGCGATCGCATCTATCCCCACTTATCGGATTTGGAGACAACAACAGCAACTGGAACCGAAGAAGACGATGATGACTATACAACGGCCACAGTCAGCGGTACCACAGACGAAGAGCAGCGACAGTATAAGTTTAGCGGTGGCGCCCGAAAGTATTACGAAAATGACGACGACGATGACAGGTGGGCTAAAAAACTTTTGGAATGTTTTTTCTTTTGCTTTTGCATAGAATAGAGCGATTCTAATCTAATTAAAAATTATTTATTTATTATATGATTTATTACAATAATATTGTAACGCCTAGCTTTTACACACACACACACTTACATAATTTCTTCACACTAAATATACATACTAATGACCCAGTAAACATTTTTATTTCTTTTTTTCTTAACACACACATTTCGCTATTTAATACAGCATTTTCAACACTCTAAAACATGTTCTTCAATAAAATAAGTTACTGACCGTGCGGCATTTCATATTGTCTATTGGGTAAAACTCGAAAAACTCGTAAGTCTGTTTTAGAAGAAAAATCAAATTATACTTACTGGGTTTTGGCGACAAGAGTATTTCAAATATTTTGGGTTTTAATCAACTTATTTTATTATTATAGTCAACAGACATACTGACTCAAAAATAGATTAGTAATAATATTAACAAATACAAAACAATATATTTCAATTAATTATAATATATTAATTTCAGTTAACCCATTAAGGCTCGGCAATTTTTTTTTATTTATTTACAATTATTTTTACTTTGTGGGATCCAGTTAAGTGTAACAGCCAAACTAATATTTTTAATTTAAATTGTTTTTTTTTTACTTTATAAACATCCAAGATCCAATTAAAAAACAGAGGCAGTTTTAGAAATTAAACATCCCATAAATGCTTAATATGATTAACCCATTTGGGACCAACATTATCCGACTAGTCGATATATGGAATGTTTAAATTTTAAAATTAGAAATTAATTTAATGTGAATGAATGTTATTGTGATCCAATTAAACAAAACAAAGAATTTCACATACATTGCTCTTTTTGACCTGCTGCGCCTTAATGGGTTAAAAAAAACTTAAGAGTTTTGCGAGTTTGTGGCGACAAATTTGGGTTTGTTTAAGTATACCGTTCAATTAAAACATACATTTTGCTTAAAGTTACATGAATTCTGAAGAAGAAGAAGAAGAAGATGACATTTGTAACATTAGCTTGGGCAGGGCAATTATGCAGGCGGTCGAACAAAATGCTCCCCGGCGATCTTCTGGTGATTCACGTAAAGAATATTACGATTCAAAAAATGAACGCCGAAAACGGGAACAGTATTACGGACAGCAACAACAAGCGGACAGTTCAAATGCTAGCGATGATCCAATTGATGAGATGGACGAATACTTGGACGAAGCATTGGACGAAGATGACGAATCGTATGAGGAAAAAATTACACCGGTAAGTGATACAAGTTTTAAGTGGAAACATTTAATTAATTAAAATAATTTTTAGCGAAAGGGTTCCATTTCGTCAAATAGTTTTTCGTATGCAAAGAGCCCGTCGAAAAGTGTTCGTCATCAAACAATTGACGAAGAGAGCGAAAATGGTCCAATAAATTACAAAAGTCCAATTAAATCTGAGCTAACAGTAAATCCTTCGGATGATAATAACATCGTCACACTGACACACACAGTTAGCTTCTATCGTCGCCAACAATCACAGGTTTGTAAAGATCATTAGGTAATTTTCTTGGGAAAATTCAAATTTTTTCGTTTCTAACAGAGCGTCACCAACACACCCGTTCGCAAAGTAACCTATTCAAATCATAGACCAGCCTCATCTACAGTAACATCATCCAGCAGACAAGTAAATTATGATGAAGATGTTGATCAAGATCAAGATGATGATGATGATGAGTTCAATAGTAAAGAGGCAATGAACAATTTTATCAAAGTTCAAGATCGAAAGAAACATTTGGAAAATGAAATGCTTAAGCAAGAGCAAATAATCAAACAGACAAGTCAGGCCTTGAATCTGTGCGCTCAAACTGTTGAGTTTTCTGGTTCGGCTGAATCGGTTGAGTTTGAACGGCATTTGTTGTTGGCAAGTAAGTGTGCAGGGAATTGTGATTTCGATTGTCCGAAGTTTAATGCCCTTATTATCTTTAAAATCCTTAAAATGCTCAAAAATCTTAAAAAGTCTTAAAAATCCATAAAATATCCGAACAATTATTAAATTACCTCCAACTGACTTAAAAAAAAACCCTACAAAGAAAGTAGTAAGACTTAAAATTCTCTTAAAGTCCTTTAAAATTTAGTAAAAATTCCGGAACAGGCTTTAAAGTGAAAAGTTCCAGAAAATGCCTTAAAATCCTTTAATTCATTGAAATTCTTTTAAAAAACAAAAAACTCCAAAGTCTTAAGTTGACTTAAAATTCCCTAAAAATCCTTAAAAACTTTGCCTAATAATTCCTTACAAGTCTTTAAAATGTCTTCAAAGTCCCTTGAAATGTCTTAAAATCCTTTCTTGAAATGATTTATAAAACCCTTCAAAGTCTTGGGATGTCTTAAAAATTAAAATTCTGTAAAAATCCTTAAAAACGTTGGCTTAAAATTCTTTAAAAGGCTTTTAATAAAAAAATGTCAAATAATTCGTTGATAGGCTTGTCTAAAAAGATGTCAGGATTAAAATCCAAAAAAATGTCTAAAAATCCTTTAAAAAAACTACAAATAAGTCTTAAGATGACTTAAAATCCACTAACAATCCTTAAAAACTGCATAAAAATTGTCTAAAATCCATGAATCACCAATCAATATCTAAAAATCCTTTTAATATATTGAATTATAAGAATATTTTCGTGTTTCTTCAGCAAAAACACGTCGTGCCATCGAAGAGGAGTGTCAACGATTAAAAGTAACCGAATGCACTTCGGACACAGACGGACAAGATCGTGGCCGATTGATCGTTAAGGACATCAATGTTCCGCTGAGTGATGATTACATTAAAAAATTAAACGCTGACATAATTGATGGTCATCATTTTGTCTGTCTGTTGCGTTACAATGAGAATGTGGTCGCGACGAAAATCGTAACGACCAGCAAAGGGCTAAAGGTGATCAGTTTTCCCGACACGTTACAATTGAACAATGTTTACGGAAATTTTACGGTAAGCATGTGGCTCTATAGAAACAGTTGAACAATTTAATAATTAAAAATGTCAGGTCTTTCTCGAAATTTACGGAATGTTGGCTCAACGCGAAATTCTGCCGCATGACATCAAGTATCACATAAACAAAAAAATTAAAACGCCAAAGGGGAAAAAAGCCAACGAATCATCGTTGCTGGTGCGGCCACCGATTCAATCGCCCGGCGGACCCGGTGTTGTACGAAAATCAGCCCTGACTCTGTACGGCTTTGTAACATTTTCGATAAAAGAAATTCAACGGACAAATTGGAGTTTAAATCAAGAATCCTGTCTGACACCCCTGTTGGGTAACGTTCGCATGGCCGTTCGATGTGAGCTATCTGTTTCGATTGATTACAATGGATTTTTGACAATGTTTGAAGATGTGTCCGGTTTTGGGGCATGGAATCGACGTTGGTGTAGATTGTATGGAAACGTTTTGAGTTATTGGCGGTATCCGGGCGATGAAAAGACAAAAGTACGCTCAATATAATATTTAATTTTAATAAAATAAAATAAATTTGTATTTATTTTGTAGCCTCCAATGGGAAGTATTGACATAAAGAATTGTTGTAATCGTAAAATTGAGCCGGCTCGACGGGATGTCTGCTCGCGCTTGAATACGCTGTTGATGGAAATTAAACGACCATGTCAGGAGGACGATAAAGATTCGCTGGTCATTGAACGACACAGTAAATATACAATTGTTAGGTAAATATCATAATCATAATACAATTCTGTCGCCGTAAAAGAAATTTAATTTTCTAAAATGTATTTAACATTTCAGATATCTCTTATCGGCCGACACAAAAGAGGATCGTGATAAATGGTGTGCACACTTTAACAAAGCATTGATATTGGTTCGATCATGGGCGCCGTCGTCATCACAAAACCAATAAAAACATCTTAAAGAACTTTCTGTCCCTAAACACATGACACAACAAACAAATATATATATTATTTAATAATTTTATTAATCTATTAAAAATTAAACTAACCAATGTTAATCTATTGTTGGTTGAAAAGAGCAAGCGAGTTGAACGAAAAATGCAATCAATTTTATGGTTATCTTAAATATATTTAAATATTATCGTATATTAACGAATGAAAGAATATCTAAATATTCAATTTTATTGAATTGAAACACCACAAACTAATAATTATGAAACATAATTTTTTTTAATATAATTTTTCCGATTTTTTTTTTAAATTTGCTTTTATTTTATTGTTTTTTTTTTTAACTGAATAAAACTATATATGGAGTTTTTAAATTAAACTACAAATATTTTATTGATATTTGATAGTAGATCGCCTCTACTATATCTTTAGACATATTTTGCACGTTAATTATAATTATTGCATGCATTTTGCACGTGGATTGTATAGTAACAATTCACGTGCAAATTACATGCAATAATGCACAGAAATAAAATAATTAACATAAAATGTACGCAAATTGCAGCAACCGCGTGCAATTGGCAGATATTTGTGTGCGAAATTCAATGCAATCGTTTGTTGCAATGCAAGATATTTTGCCTGTAAATTGTACATGCAATTCATGTACAATTTACATACAAATTGAATATAAAATGTTATTTATAAAGTGCATTGAGACAAAAGTATGATTTTTTTATTAAAATATCTTTTTCTTTTCCTTAGGTGAGTATTTTGATTGAGGATCGCAAATAACCGTAAAATACTTAAAATATACGAATACGTCATTTCCGGGATCGATCGGGCCGCACAACGTTCGTCATAATTCAATGAATTTGTTAAGTTTATTGCGATGATTGAAATTCAATAATTTAATTTTGAGTTTACTATTTCTAGAATATAAACTATAAAGGTCGGCAATCGATATGTGAGAGTTGAAGTTATTTTTTTTTTTTTAAATAAAACGGGAAAAGAGGTGACCAACTAAAAACTTAATTGAATACGTGCTAAGATAACAATAATTACCGTTTACAGGTTTGTTTTATTCTACACTGCGGGTCACATCAACTAAAATTTTCATTTAGTTTTGTTGTGCAACATTCGCTCAATATCATCTAAAATGTGTGGTTTGTATGGCTTCCACATTAGTCAATTTCGAAAAAGTTACTCGAGCGTATAGTGAAAGCGGGATTTGATAATTAATTTTATCGATTTTATGACGTACGGGTAAATATTACATTTATGTTCAAGATAATTATAAGTCCGCAACTATTTTTATCGCATGCCAACTCCTGCTGTTACACATTAATTTGTAGAGTTCATCAAAATTCTTCGAAAATTCAGAAATATTCTGTGAAATGTTATCTAAACATTTAGAAAATTAATTAAAACCCTGTGAAATTTCATCTAAATCTTTAGAAAATTTAGTAAAACTTTTGAATTTTGATTAAAATTTCAGAAATTTATATAAAAGATAAAACTGTGAAATTTCATAAATTCAAAAAAAAATCATGAATTTTGATTAAAATTTCAGAAATTTAAATAAAACCCTGTGAAATTTCATAAATATCTTAACAAATTCAAAAAAATCTTTGAAATTTTATTAGATTTCAGAAATTCAGAAAAAAAAACTGAAATGTCATCAATATTTTAGTACAAACTTCATAATTTTATGAGGTTTTATTGGAATTTTTTGAAATTCGTCTAAATTTGGCGAAAGCTGTAATTTGTTGAATTTGAGGTATCTAGATCAAAGAGGAGGTGACTTTCCATATAATCTTTCTTGTAAAAATTGCCGAAAAATTTGAGCATGTAGACTAGTTTTTGGCCAGTAGACAAATTTGGTTTAATATTTTAATTTTGAGTTTTTAATGATTATATCTCTCGGATTGAAATTGGGGTCTCTATGTCAAGGAGAGGCTCATATACGTTTTTTTTATTAAAATGGATCTGGTCGAAATTTCAATTGATAGTAAATAAAACAGCATCCCAGTTTTGCTGGGGCTCTGGGCCGATTTTTCTGTATGCTTCAAGTAGGTATAAATGTCTATATTATGTGGATGGTTCAAGGTTAACTACCAACATGAAAAAGGGCAGTATGTTGCTAGTGGTTTAAATAAAAAGATATCCATTTCAAATATAAATATTTATTTTGAATTTAAATAATTTAAGTTACACTCTAATAAATTATTATAATTTAATTATATTTATATACAAATACATGGTTTAACCCATCAAAGTCCAGCTGTAGTGTTTGTGACTAATCAAACAGCACGCAATATATAATGCGACTTTTACAAATTTTAAATCTTTTTTCTAAATCACATTTAAAAGTAAACCAAAAATGTGGTTCATTATCAAAAATTAAATTAAAAATGGGCCTTAATGGGTTAAGAAAATAATTAAAAACAAACAATTTCATATTATTCTATAAGAAACTATAAATAATTTTATCATTTTTTGTCTTCAGCTGCTGTCTGTAAATGTGTGGTCAATGTTTGTAGAATTGTTAATAATTTATCGCCAACGTTTTGCTCGAAGTTCAGCCGTCGTTTGTCCAATTCCAGTCGTTGCTTTTGTACGGTCAACGTTTCATTTTGTATGGTAACCATACGTTGCAGCAACGATCGAATTCCTGCGAATAATTAACAATATTATGTTAAATTGATATTTTCAAAATTAAAATTATTACAAAAAACATTTGTATGGTTTCTTCAAAGAGAACAAGAAAATTCCTAATGCAAACTGAAGACAGACTGAACTGAATTTAAGTAGATTTTTGTCAAATTTTATAAAATTAAGGTAATTTTTCTTTTTTTTTTTAAATAAAATTAAGTTAAACTTGTTTAACGTTTAGTATTTCTAATGGATTTTACAAATCATGTTAAAGCAAAATTTAGAGAACTAATAATTTTGATTTAAAATTGTACCAATTTTGCTATCAAAGCAAATTATATTTAATTAAATGTAATTTCTATAAAAATATTTAAATATTTAAAAAAAACTAACTATTTCCGGTATATTTGAAAAATTATGACTCCTGCAAACGCATTCATTTTTTATTGTTTTGTATATTCGAAGTTCGAATATTCATCTGCGCAAAAACGAAAGCTTTTTGGCGCGAAGCCATTTTTCATTAATAAAGTTTTCATGGCGTCTTGGCTCTGTTTTTTCTAACGTCTAGTGAAAATATTTTAATTTAATTAATTTAATTTAGTTTTTTGTGTAATTTAATTAATTAAATTAACGCTTTTAGTGAGTGCGAAGTGAATTCCGTTGGAGGATCTTGGAAAATATTGAAGGTTTTTACGTAAATTGCCGTCGTGTATGGTGTATACAATGAGCTCGTGGACTGCAATTCGAATTGTCTCCGCAATTGCTCCAGATTGTAAGTAAATTGGCGAAATATTTGTTCGTATTTAATAAATTAATTTATTTATTTCAACGATAAAGTGATTTGATAAGAAAAATTTACGAGTTTATAAATATTTAAAGCAACTAGAAAATTAAACTTAAAAATAGTAAAAGGATAAAAAGGCTTCTGATTTAAAACTTCTTTATTCTGAACCTTAAAGGGACGTCCATGTATTACGTCAGGCACAAAAGAGGTCTTGTAATAAGCTCTGTGACGTTATATTGATTATTATTTTGGGGAAGAAGCAAGGGACATTTTGTGATGTAACATTATAAACAAATATTTACCTGCTTTTGAAAAAATTTCACTTTTCTGTCCACCAACAGCACCACCAGCACTACTTGTCTCAGCCCTGCTATCGAACAGTGGCTTTGTCGACGACTTGAATGTTGTGGATCTTGTTGCATGAATTGGTGTGTTGTTAGGCATAGTGGTTACTGTCGTTTGTTTTGGCAACAACAGCTGTTTGTGTGGCGTCGACGCAATACAGCTTGGCGCAACTGCAGTTGGGGTAGGTTTTTGTAATGCATTTACAAGCAGCACTTTCATGGGCATACCACCATTTGTTGTTGTGTACACCGTCTGTGTGCCCGATGCAGATTTAGCACAAAATATTTGCTGATTGAAGCTAAGGGCTTGTTGTTTTGGCAATTGAATTGTTGCGGTTGTCGCTTGTTCGCCATTCGTCATTGGAGTAAGGGTGGCCGTACTGACGGATGGCGTCAAACTGTGTGTAGGTTGTTTCATAAGGATATTTGTCGGGACCAGCGAGATTTTACTGGCCATAGATGTTTTAATTGTTGAACTTAAGTTGTTGTTGTTAGCGACAATTGGTTGTGATGTGGCTGATACGATTTTTATTTGATTTTCCGATGAATGTACTGAGGCTGGTGATGATTGCGGTGATTGTTTAATGTCCAGGATGGATGTGTTGACTGTAATAGCAGATGTCTTGACAGGTGATGCGGCGGCCAATTGTAGATATTGTGAAAGTTTTTCCATTTCTCTAGAAAATAAAGTGCATGCATTAAAGATATGATAATTTATGGAAAAAATAGAATCTAAATTGTTCGCAGGGGACAATAAAATTTTTTTCTGTCCTGAACTATTTTTTTTTTGTAATAATTTATTGACACTAAAAATTTGCCTTAGATGGTCCCTCACCCAACTATGTTCTAAAATTTTCCAAGTAAAATTGTTGAGGAATTTATGAGCATTCCCGACTGAGCAAATAGGATTTGTTCAAGATGGTTTTACCGTAAAGTCTTTTTTTAAATTGATAAAATTAAAATTAATAAAGCAAAGCGTCAAAAAACATGAATTGAATTTCTTATAAAAAATCAGCGTTTCCAAAATCTTTGTGGATATCAGCGTTTCTCAAAACGGAAGGTTTTCGTCGATCTTAAAGAAAAAAATATATCTGGATGCCCAATATTGGTTAGAGAAGGACAAGAATTAAATTTAAATGTTCTTTCTTTAAGAGATGTAAGCGTTTCCTATAACTTTATGAATATAAGCGTTACTAAAATAAATTTCTCACGAATGATTTACGACAATCTTAAAAAATTAAACAAAACATATTTTGGGGATGCCCAATTAATAATTCAGGGGCAACAATGATTTTTTTCTCTTAAAAGATATCAGCGTTTCCCAAAAGAAAGTTCCGTTTGCACATAGTGTAGTTCTTGAAATACAAATCAGCGTGTATACAAAAAAGCAACAACAATTTACATCTTAAATTGTGAAGATGTGTAGCACTGAGAATGTATTTGTGACTCACGTTTGATGTTACACATTTAAAAAAAACAAAAACATTTGTAGATGACAATTGCCTCGAAGACCCCAACAAGACGCATTATAATCGTTGATAAAAAATACTGCACAATTTTACATTTAAATTGTTGTTGCTTTTTTGTACACACACACTGATTCGTATTGGCAAGAACTACTGTAAGGCGTATACTGAAATACAGTAGCGTTTTTTTGAGAGGGGTTTACATGGAATCTATTCAATTCATTAAAAAATGCATGATACAATAAAAATAAAAAACAGATGTCTGAAGGTGGTTTTAATGTGCATTCATCGTGATATAGAAATTACGGCCGATGATAAAGGAACTATATATATATAAGTTGAAATACGATATAGCGGAACTTCCTGGATTGGAGAGTCGCTGTATTGACGAGTGTAAATCCGGTTGCCCTGGGACTCCACATGTTCGCAACCCAGTAAGGTTTAAAACTTTAAAACTTTTAAGTTTAAATAGGGCGCAAACGAAATAATATTATTTATGGGGCTTGTTTCGTTTCAAATTAAAGTTCTTAAAAATAGAAACATTTTGCCTCCCTTTAAATTTTTCTAGATATGTCACTGCTCAAATATACGTATTGCAGACATAATAAGAGATTGAAATTATACAAATTTGAGTATTTATAAGTAAAACTGTTCGATTATCTACATTTAAAGGGCGAAAAGTATAGGATTCTATTTCAAGAAATTATATATGAAATATGAATCAAATTCAATAGTGTTTTATTTTGTTTATTAAATAGCAGCAGCGTTTCGCAAACTTTTTTCAATTTAAAAAAAAACTAACCTCTGTTGACTATCATCCATTTCATCAATGTCGATAGGTTCTTCTTTGGGAATAAGTGTTGTCTCCTCAAATTCCATTCCTTCATTGTTGCCAGCATCGTATCCATTATTATCGTCGTCTTCGTCAAAGTCATCGTCGTCTTCTTCGTCATCATCGGCTTCGTCGTCGTCAACGACCGATAGCAAATCTTCGGGTCGTAATTCATTTGAATCGTCTTCATCAATGACCACAGCCGCTGCTCCATTATCACCACCGCCGCATTTTTGGCTATCGACAATTTTTATCTGGTACGTATTTCCCATACTAACCGGTAGCTTTTGCAGCTGCTGCTGTGGTTTTTGTAATAAATGCTGTAAATGTGGCTGTTGTACATGATTTCCGAAAATCGGTCTTGTTATAATTTCTTCCATTGCTGCATAATGTTTCCACGTAGGCTCGGTTATTATGCCAATTTCAACATCTTTCTTTATGCGATTATAGAAACATTTTAGATTCTTAATTCGTGTGTTTATCTCTTCAGCCGACCGAAAATAGCCATGTTCACGCATCTTTTCGGCCAGTTTCATGATAACCGGGTGCTTTTTGTGGGTGGTTATTAATGTTTTCTGTACTTTTGGATCTCCCCACAACGAAATCAACAACTTTGTCTCTTCTGTTTCGAAATTTGGATTTCGCGCATGCGGTTTCTTCAGACCACCTATTAGTACTTTATTGTTGGAAATCCACATCTCACATTTTCTTTTTGCCAGCCGCTTATTATTATTATTATTCATTGCAGAAACTATTTTATTTGATTCTTTAGATGCGTTCAAACAAACAACACTTCACAACAATCATAAAATGGGTTAAAAAAAGGCTTTGTAGAAAAGGCTTTTTAGGCAAAAAATCTCAGACTGTGCGGACAATTTACTGCGCTTCACACCGCTTCTTAAAAAAAAAACCGAACTGTCTGTTTCGCAGTAAACTTTAATCTAAATCAATATGCGTTCAAGCTAAACCCCTCACTCAACAAAGCAAGTGATTTTTCCGCATGTGTATTTTTATGCTGCCTATGTATCTGTATAACTCTCTCTATATCCTCTGGGCTGTCCGTGCAGTAAGCGCAGTAGTCTGAAATTCATATAAATTCGGTTTTCTCATTTCGAGGGGGTTGTTTTAAATGCGCAAGCATGGACATTGCGCATGAGCTTAGATTAAACGCGAACACATATCGCAGGCTACTATGATATTGTTTTCAAGCTACTATGCGTTTAAAGGCTTATGACGTAATTTTTTTCGCCAGATCAATAAATTTTTTGTAATAATTTTTCAATTTATATATGCGCGACATGTTATATACACATTTGAATACATTGTCATAAAGCACTCGCTGGATGCATATAACATAAGCATATAGTGTAGGGTATGTAGTTTTGTTGTAAGTCGCATATAACTCTGTTATTTAAGGGATGCATAATGCATATTATATTATTCTATATAGTAGAGAAGGGGGTTTGGGAAAATTATTATTGTAAGTAGGTTGCTGATATATGTGAAAGTGTGTGTGCGTTTGAATTAGATGGAAATTGGAAAATGTTTATTTCTCAGAATTATAATATGAACTTAGCTTTAATATATAGCGAGAAATAATTTGTCTTTGCGCAATATTATGTTATGTTTAGATTGTGGCTAGATATTTTTTTTTTAACTAAGGTGGGTAAATCATATTTGTTTTTGACTAGATATATGGTTTGAGTAAAATATTGTGGGGATGGATGCGTGATGCTTGTAAAAATGTTTATTTTGAATATTATTTTCATGCTAGAGGTATATATAATGTAGGTTCGAATTGTGTGTGATAGATATATTTATTGTAAATATAATATATTGGTTGCATTTATATTTTATATTTAAAAGTATATATGCATATTTTTATGTATCGATATAAATTATTAATAATTTAATTTAATTTTGTACTGTACTGCACGGATTGTATATTCAGGAAATTTCAACTTTAATAAAATTACAAATATTACGGTTTAAAAAAATAGATTATTTTAATGTTAAAGACAAGTAATTGATGTAAAAAAACAGCGAAAAAATAAGAATTCAATTTAAAAAAATATATATTTACGGCTTTTTTATTGTTATCATATGATATAAAAGAGAAGAAAGTTGGTATTTTTGAAGTATTTCGCGGGAATTTTTGAGATTACCCTGATTACGAATCTGCTGTTAAAAATTGATGTATTCTAAATGATGGATCCAATTTAGTGGACGAAAATTCATAAAATTATTTCACTTAGATGAAAACTTGTACTACGAAGTTTTCGAGGTCCGCTATTTTGAATAAATAAAAAATTTTACCATCAGATTCCAGAAATACAAGTTCTCATTAAATTTAAGTAATTTTATGCATTTCTATCCGCTATATTGGATCAGCCATTTTGAATTTTAAAACTTTATCATCAGATTCGTATTCAGCGAACTCGAAAAAACCCCCCGGGCGCAACGTTTCATCTAAGTAAAGTGAATTTTGAATTTTGATTATACTACAAGTCCGCACACATTTTTTGAAAATATTAATTTTCTTTTTTCTTTTCGTTAAATTAGCCTGGAACTGGCTCTTAAGTCCAGAAAAAAAACAATGATATATAACCCATAGCTCTCATAGGGTGATTCTTATTGAGTACAAATTTCAAAACAAAACCCAATTATTATAGTAAATTTTCAATAAAAAAAAATTTCTCCCTTATATTAAATACTTTATTATATTTAGATTACTTGTTTAAGCAACTTGTTTTTCTGTGAATGAAAAATCCTAATCAATAAAACTGCAGCATGCGAGTTCAACAAACTTCGCACATATGCGCAGTTATAATATTATATGCGCACGTATTTACACCCTAAAAAATTTATTTAGACAGAAGAGGGTTGCTATGACTTTGAAAAATATAATAATATGATGTTTTGGGTGACTTAAGTATACATACGCATACAATAACGTCCCCTACTTATCGCAGCGCATAAACATACAACATAAATATTATGTTAGATATTGCTAATGTAATTTTTTCTTTTGAAATTGATTTTATATCATAAAATGTGTAGTTAGCAATTTTGACAAATTTTAGAACCCATTTTGTGAATTATTGATATCGAACTTAAATATATATATGTAGACATTAGCGATAGTCGCAACCTTTTACATTGTATTACAGATAACATTATTTATGACAATTTTATTTAAGTTTGATTCATTTTTTTTATTAATATTCTGCTAAATCCTTTTTTTTTCATTAAACTTAAACTAAAATTTAGATAATATTTCTTCTACCGGCTCAAGCTCAACACAACATCCGTTTTTGTGGTTATATTTGAATAAAAAACGATCAAAATGAAATAAAATCTAATCACTAATAGTTAATAAATATTTTTTCTGATGCAAATTTCTTAAAAACGACAGTTTTTTAATCTAGCAACTACACCAGATGAGCGATTTGTTGTACTTTTTGCTTGATCCAGAAATTAAAAAAATTAAATTTAGTTTAATATTTACTTGTGTATATCCTAAAATTTCTAGTTTTAGCTCTTTACGCTAATATACTGCAGGCTATACACAGGCTAAGTTCGACCGATCAGTTGAATTTTGTGCTGTATATTAGTGTAAAGACCTAAAACTACAAGTTCCAAGATACATATACAAGCTATAAGAAAAACAACTTGCTATCTGATGAAATGTAGGTCCTACGTAAACAAACTTCGAATTAAATTTATTTCTAATATTCCTAAATTAACTTATAGCTAATATCACAATATGGCATGTAAAATATTTTTTTTATTTCTTAAGGACCTAATATTTAGTCAATATTTTCGTTATTCCAATTTCTCGATAGTCTCCAGAATCCACTGTGAATATGACTCAACTCGCGTATACACTCCAGGACGATTTTTCTTTGCACATCCGTCACCCCATGACACCAAACCGGCCAGAAAAAAACGATTTTCATATTCACAGGCTAACGGGCCACCCGAATCTCCGCCACATGCATCGATGCCACCCTGTAGAAATCCTTTAAAATAACAAATTAATATTTATTCAGAGTATTCGACTGCCAATATTCAGTCAAACCTGCACACAGCATTGTATCTAAAATTGGCTGTTGACGTCCGCCATTAACGTCAGCCATTCTGCATGTAGTTTGATCCAGCAGTGGAACTGCAGCTGCTCTTAAAATTGGCGCTGGATTTTTTAAATCTTTATCTAGTGGGAATAACAAAAGTTATTTTATTAACGCACACATTATATAAACTGTCTTACCATTTTGTGCTCCCCATCCAGTTACCGAACACCATGTTCCCGGAAATCCAATAGGAATTGAAATGGGCGGCAAACAAATCGGTTTAACGTGCGTATTAAAATGGATGCCACCCAAAGCACTGTTTGATTTAACCCTAATGATGGCAATGTCATTGCTATAGGGACCGTCATGTCGAAATTCTGGATGAACAAGAATGCGATCGACACGATAGCTGTGCTCGTACAGGTCACGTTTAACCAAATCATGATTACCGATGACTAAGCGTAAGTATTGTTGTTGAGGTACCTGTAAGTAAAGAACTTTTGTGAAGAATTATAACTTAAGAGGGGAAACCACTTGCGGAAATCATGGTACAAGGGTGCGTTGATATTATTAAAAAAGTACTGAAATCAAAAGTCACGAAATTCATTGCAGAAATTACAGAAAATTTTGAAATCTATTTCAGAATCAAAAATTTACGAATTTACGGAAATCAGATCAAAATTAGATCAGAAAGCATTTCGAATTTCACAGAAATAAGAAATACTTTCAAAATTCTCGGAAATTATTTCGAATCTGATATCAAAAATCACAAAAGTCGGAGATCACGGATATCGTTTTAGATATATAGGTTTTACAAATTATTTAGGAAATCAGTTCAAAAAGCATATAAATTATTTAAAAAATCAGATCAAAACGCATTCAGAAGTATAAGTTTTTTTTAAGAAATCACGAAAGTCAGAAATTATTTAGGAAAAGGCGGCAATCATTTCGAAAATCAGCTCAGATATCATGAAATAAATCAGAATCTTGGGATTTTGCTTTATTTAATTTTTACCTCAGTACAATGGGCTGCCGTTACAATCAAATGCTCCCCAACCACAGCTCCGCCACAATGATGTTCGAACATTTTTCGCTCATAATGAAACATTTGTATTTCCACTTGCCACGGAAAGGCACCGTACGGTGCCACAGTTCCGCCAACTATTTTCGGATTTCTTTGTGGATTAAATGTCACGCTGCGTTTTCCACACTCTTTTCCATTTATCGGCACTATGATTCCCGGATCGTCTAAAAAAGGCAGCTGAATTGGTTGCGCTGATTCGTCAGTGGTGGGAAATTTCGGATAGCCTCCACTGCGTTTGATGCGTCGGTTAGGGAAGTTTCTACGCCTTAATGTCATTGATGCTTTTATTAGGTGTGAATTTAACAGGATTACGATAATGGCACAGTATATGTTCATGTTGATTCGGTGATTCTATCGATCTAAAATTTAATTATTATTTTTAGTCTTTGTATTAACTATACTAAAGTAAATACGGCATCAGAGTCCAACCGACCAAAACTAAAACTCGGGAAATGGAGCAAATTTGTGTAAAATAGTCTGGAAAAAATCGATATAAAGGTAGGAAAATTTACATGGCTAAGTGTTCAAGAGTCATCTTTCATTTGACATTCTCCACAGTTTTGTACCCCATACACTAGGAAAAAATTAAGCACCAACTTTTATAGGGGTTTTTGAGGTCTGGGAGGGACCCGTTTGAGACCCTATAATCGCTCATATTTAGAATATATTATGTGTATCAGTATTGGTTCAGAGTAAATTAATTAAGAAGTAGTGTTTCGCGATTTCAACCACCTTGCCTCAGTTTTTATAAAATCGTTATCAAAATTCTGAATTTAAAAATTCAAAATGGCGTATCTAATATGGCGGTTTGGTCAAAATAGAAGACTATATACATTTATTATTTATTGAAAATTCATCATCGTGGACTTTATACTCGCGGAGGAGCATATATATGGGGACATTTTATCCTGTTTCTATATCTGATACAATATGCTTATTTAATTCATCATCTCCTGGCACATGTATGAAAAATTAAAAAAAAAACAATTACATAAAAATAATTTAAGGCACATTCCAACACATACCTAATAATTAAAATATCATTTTCATATCAAAACACCGACCTACATCAAACCCATTTTTATTACATTAGCCGCCGAGCAACTACTTTAAATTTCACGGGTCTTTCCGCATACATTATAGTTTTTTTTTTATTTATATAGCTTATTATATAATCAATTGAATTTATATAATCGCGATTCAATTTTATATAATTTATAGTTTTGAGGTGCACCACATTAGGTAACTTACTTAAATACCTTTTTTAAATGTTATGCCATCTTTGTGTACTTAATAACATAATAAACGCATCAATAAAATAAATTCAGTCATTCCGCATATTAAGGTATATAAGATAAGAAAATTACCGATATGTTTAATGTAGCGGGATGCATATTTGTTTTACAGAAAAAATATAAATTTATAATTCTAATAAAGAATTGAAGAGCTGTACGCGCAGCTATTTTTTAAACTAATGCATATTTTCCGCAATTACTTTTTCAGTTTTCCTAATTAAAAAAAATAATATAATATAAATATTTATTTGACGTTTCAGCTATTATATATGGACATTATCAGATCATATTGTCAATGTCTATACAGAAATTTTTTAATTTAATTTAACGAAGTTGATTTTTTAATATTTATGATATATTCCTCTTTTAATAATGTCTTTGTGTAGAAAAGGATAACTTTTACTTAGTTCTTAAATATTACACTACTCAACACTAATTTGGACTTTGAGTATGCAATTCCGAAAGGTTTATATAGATAACAAATATATGACCTGTAAAAGTTTGCTTTTGAATTTTAAGATTTGGTATGGGGTTTCGTTCTTACGGAGAAAATTAAAAGGATTTTCAATTAAAACTACAACAAAAGCAAACTTTTGTATTATTTCTTTATTTTAAGACATATAGGCATAATAAATAGAAAAAATTTAAAATATATTTTACGACAAAGAATTTTTTTTTTTGTTGAGCTGTGTTATTATAAATCTCGCTTTTTTCATCATCTTACTAAACAACGCATTGAATTTCGTTGAAAAATGTCTGTTCAATTCGAACAATTACATTCAATATATAAAATAAAGCCCTTTAACAAATAAATATTTAAATTTTAAACAAAATAAAATCAAAAGTGATGAAACATCGTGCGATGCATCAACATGACGCATTAAATATATTTATGTTAACGATTTATTATATTATTATATTTTATCAATATAAATGCCGCGCATTATATTATTTAAAATTAAATCAATATACGATAAATTAAAGTATTTAAAATACAAAATTTTTCATTCATAAAAGAATAACGACAAAACGCGACTTGAAGAAGACGCGAGAAAAAATTGGACAAATGAATTTCACTTTTGTTATTGGGCGCGATGTAAAAAGAAATATTCTTTTATGTTTTTTTTTTTTGGTTTTATTGCAGTTTTTTTTAATTAAAAATTAAGATTTTTTATTGCATATATAAATATAAGTTATAGGTCGCATATAGATGACCGCATTATTTTAAATAATTATATGATTTTTTTTATATAATCTCTAAAAATCTGGGTACTATATATGATATCTCACGATTTTATAACTCGATGCTTTTCAGAAGTAACACTTGAAATAAAAAAAAGAATATTTTAATTAAATTAAATTATCAAGTTTTCCAAAGATCTTATATAAGACAGAAAATTAAATCAAAATGCCCATCCCAAAGTTCTTATAGGGTAAACTATGGGGTATCATCGGCCATAAGCCAGTGATCGGCCACCTAACATTTCAACTTAATATGATAAGAGTTAGCAAAATTTACCACTTTATTTAATAAAATGTTCATATTCTCTCATTTATTCTCTATATTTGTTACGAACATGTCAACAATAAATTTTTTTTCTTATTTCTTTCATAAGAACATCACCCATTTCAATAAATTGTTTTAGACTTATTTTCCTGGCCGATAATACAATTACACCAACACAATTTTATTGTAGCCATCGGACACGTATTTTTGAGTGGCCGATGATTATATATATATGATTGGCCGATAGAAAATTATTCAGTTTAACTCGCTTTAGGATGAAAGGATATTAACAAAAAAAAATAGAAGATTATAGGACTTTCATATATAGATTCTGATGATCGATGTGATCGCACACCGGGTTACACTAAAATATTCAAAAATTGCACGTAACATTTAATCCTTAAATATTTATTGAAGTTTTCTTTTTTCTTATATAGGAAAAGTCATTGAAAGCGTTTATTGGCATTGAAAGGAATTCGTTGTGCAAATTATGTAATTATTGTGTGGTATAGTTCTGAAGCGTCAACGACTGAGCCTCAATTTTCAAAGGAACAATATTATTTTCAGTTGGTGAGTAGTTTTTTTTTATTGCTTATTTATTACCTTTTAATATATTTAATTGAAATTCCATTTTTTTTTTTCAAAGATTATTTAAACAAATTTCAACAACATTATTTAAAAATTACTTTTACGAAAGTGAATATTCGCATATTCACAACAAAAAAACGGCTAAGTCAATTCATATCAAGCATCTAGACTCTAGAGTGAAAAAGCCTATTACCTTTTTTTGTAATAATTATCAAATTAAAAAAAAATCAGCATGATTTATTCCCTAAATTAAATTTTAATCGCCAGCCATACATCAGGTATCTGAAGTACATAAATAACATATGTCTAATACTCTTAGGGTAGATTTACAGATCGATATATAGGGATAGTAAAAATAATTTCAAAAAATCCAATTGATAAATTGTTCTTTTATTTAAAAAAAATATATTTAATCCGTAAAATCTTGTATGGACATTTCTCCCATAAATTTGTTTTTCAAAACTTGATAAAAAAACGTATAACAAAATTCTAGTAAATCATATAGTAATCATTTAATGGATCAATAGATTCTTCATCTTTTTTGTGAGAATTTAACCTATTAGTCCCTTTGGCAAATACGAAATGTTAATACATTTTACTATCCTAGAAGTAAAAGTAATCTAGGAGTTAATTCACCATTTAATCGGCTTATGTCATTATTTAATAAATATTGTGTCTCTTCTCACTTAA
>JANSTW010040893.1:0-14544 GCA_027564275.1 Diadocidia ferruginosa | reverse complement strand
GATGACTACCTTGGGGCACACCAGATTTAACATCAAAAAATGCTGAACAAGCATCACCAACTTTTACAAATTGACATTGACCACAGAGATACGAACTAACCAATTTAGCAAGGAAGAGTGAATACCAACTTCGAACAATTTTCTTAACAGATATCGTTAGAGCTAGTTTAGAGGTAAAATTTTAACAATTTTGCTCAACAACTTGGGGAGCTGTCGCCCGTCGGACATGGATTAAATTATTTTTTGAATAATCTTGATTTTATAAATGTTATTTTTTTAAGTATAAAACTTTTTTCAAAACTCACATAAAAAAATCTTGTATAAGTATTCAATCAAGATAACAATTTTCTACATTTTACAAAAAATATTTCTATAATATTTCTAAGCAATAAAAAAAAATATAATTTCTTATTAATTATATTTGTTCTTTCTTTCACAGATATTAAGAAACAATTCTCCATACCACCAGCATCTGTGCGCATAGAGTCCGGTGGTCGAACCGAAATACGTTGTAGTCCGCCCGTCGGTGTACCACCGCCAACCATACAATGGCTAAAGAATGGCTCACCATTAATATCGGATTCATCTGTTCTAGTTACAGCTGAAGGAAATGTATTAATTACTCATGCCTCATTACAAGTAAGTTAAAAGATTTTTTTCATAAGTTAAATATTTTTTTTTTAGTTTCTCCATTATTATTGTAACGTTAAATGAAACAACTCAACAACAAATTACTATTTTATATAGTTGTATAATATGAAATGATATTTAAAGTGTTTTGACATTTTATACTTTTAACTTCACTTGAAAAAAAAACCAAGTTAAGTAAACCAACCGAAAAAGATGAAAAAAGAGACGTATACTCTGAAGAAGTCCTTCGCATGTTTTTAAAATTTTAATGTTTGTACGCGGAGACGTAGTTTTTTTTTTGCCTAAAAAATAAAATATAAATTTTAAATTTGTTATGTAATTTACTTGGAGTATATAAAATATATCAAATATACATAAAATGACTAAAGATAAGTTCAGGCGACTGTCTATGTGTATTTTATGTATAATATGTTAAATGATTTTCATTTTTAGAAATCAATTATCACTATAAGTCAAGTTTTCTGAAAATAAGAAAAAAAACTTACACACATCTTTTAAAAGCTATGACTATTTAATTTATATAAAGAAGAATATATTATTATTATTAAATGCGATGTGTACATTTTTATATTCTTGTTGATACATGGTGTTATAAATTTGGAAAATAATTTATAAATATTTATTTGACACTTTAGTATATCTGTGGATAGAGAAGGAATTGTTTACTTATATATACATCGCCAAACATGACTAAAGAAATTTTGTAAAATCTTACAAATGTTTCAAAAATGCATTCCTTTTATGTAAAAAATTAGAGACCTTTATTTTAAAGATATTTTCTTATTTTTAAAGATTTTAATTCAAGAATTTTTTTAATCATAATTTTAAGTAAAAACACTTTTTGTAATTTTTTTTAAATTTTAAAAATATTTTTTTAATAATTTCTTTTTTCCCAAAATAAATACAGGACATGGCAAACTATACATGTGTTGCTGAAAATATAGCCGGTAAAAAATTATCAGATCCAGCTAGTTTAACCGTTTTTGGTAAGTGTTCAATCATAATATTATAATTCTCTAATTTAATTTAAAATTTAAATCCGCGCAGAAGAATGTTTGTTTTATCTAATTTATACAAATCTATTTGAAGAATTCGTTTATTATATTCAATTTTATTCATTAATGTCACAAGACTTTAGAAGCTGATATATAAAAACAAAGAAAATGCATTTCATATATTTAAATTTAAATATTTTTACATATTATTTGATTTAGCTTTAATGAATAATAAATCGCTATATTATGATTAAGATAATGCTTTTAAATTGTGGTATTAACAGTGGATGTTAAACGGTATGTATAGAAAAATTGTGGAAAATATTTTAGAAAGCCGCAGGTCAATAAATTAAAAAACCACCGTGGTTTATCAAACATTTGATTACCAATCCTTTAAAAAAATATTTATATATGCCAATTTATCAATAACTGATAATAATAATAGTTATTGGCTTTAGTCTATATAAGAAATTTAGAAAAAAACATAAAAAATAATCAAATTTTGATTTATAGTTCATACAGAGAAGATATACAAAGTTGGTCCGATCGCTGATGAGTTTAACATAGTATTAAAATGTTATATAATATATACAAATCAGCGTTCGTATCTGAAGACTATATATCAGATTTCCTTTAGGTAAATCCAAAATTTGATGAAATCCATGGCCAGGTATGACTTTTATATAGTAAAAAATTCGGCGACCATGACTAATGAGAAAAAAAAATTATAAGATTAAAAGAAAAGGTTTTGGAGTTTATAGAATTACGCAAATTCGCTATATATACTTAAGGATAATTCATTCAAAATATAAGTAAAAAAACTTAGTATCAAAAACCTAAAAAAAAATGTTTGGTTTGAAGAATTAAAAAAAAAATTATAATTCATAGCAAAATAAAATTACTATCAAAAATATAAAATTAAATGAATGGATATTCTGTGCGTATATATTTGCGAAATCTATCACTAAATCATCTTAAAATAGTTTACCAATTCAAGGTAGATTTACAGTTCAGACTGAGAATTTTTTGCGACATCTTATGTCAAAATTTACTTCTCTGTCGGAACTGTAAATGCGACTTCATGCTCGACTGCCATCAGAAGCATTAAATTGCACGTCTTTCACCTGATATTTTCGTTCATAAAATATAATATTATGTGTTTGCTGAAGAATTCTGGTTCAAACTCCCCCCCTCCCCCAAATGACGTCCTTGAAGTTGACTTTTCAGAGAAAACGAGGGGAAAACACTAGCACAAATTTTGTCCCATGATTTCTGATTTCCGAAATTGATTTCTTATTTCCGAAAATGATTTTCGATTTCCGAAAATGATTTTCGATTTCCGAAAATGATTTCCGTGATTTTCGAAAATGATTTCTGATTTCCGTGTTTTAATTTCTGATTTCCGTAATTTCTGAAAATGATTTCTGATTTCCGAGAATGATTTCCATGATTTCGGAAAATTATTTCTGATTTCGGAAAACGATTTCTGATTTCCGAAATGATTTCTCTTATTTCCGAAATGATTTCCGTGATTTCTGTAATGATTTCTGATTACCGAAATGATTTCCATGATTTCTGAAAATGATTTCTGATTTCCGAAATGATTTCCGTGATTTCCGAAATGATTTCAGATTTTCGAGATGATTTCCGTAAGTGACGTTTAAAAAAGAGTGCGATTTATTAAAAGATGTTGTATCTTGAAGGAGATAGATGGAATATAAGGGATTTTTAAAGGGGATTACTCCCTTTGGGGAAGAATTAGGACTTTTATATGGGAACGACTCGTATGAAGTTTTTATTTAAAAAAGAAATGGGTAAATTTTGGTAAGTGGGTCACTCTTGGAAAGAAGTATTCACATTCTAATTTTGATAATATTATGCTGACGTCTAATGCAAATCTCGTCTATAAAATAATAGATTTTACAGCAATGAGTAAAATACATATTATTTTTATTTAACAAAATATATGTAATTGCGTTAGTATAGAACATTTCAAGTTTTTTAATGAGTCGGATTTTTTAATATTTTTTTTATTAAAATCTTCTCTGGACGCCACTGAACAATGATCAATATTCAAAAATGTACATTTATCAATGCCAAATTTTCGAATAAAAAAATAAAAATATTATTGAAGAATTTAAAAATAATTTGTAAAATACATCACGTATTTGAGCATTTTATGCCAAAATCTAAAAAAAATAACAGAAAACGCTTCCACAATCCTAATCAAATTCAATAAAGAAATCAGTCTTAAAAACTATTTAAAAAAAACAATTCTGACAAATTACAATCAGTTGTTTGCATAAAAAAATAAATAGAAAAGATTGTCGAGAGAATTGAAAAAAAAAACTATCAATATATTTTGATGTTATAGACGACGTGAATCATTCATTAAAATACTCGTCATAATTTTTTTGTGTTGGGTCGTGCTGCTGAAGTCACAAAACCTTTCTATATACATAGTTTTTTATCCATTCTGTCGGTCTAAATAAACAGAAAAAAAAATTGTGTTTTTTTTATTCTTGAAAAGAGTTAATAATTTTCATATTGTTAATTTTAAGTATTTTGTTGTTGTTATAATAAGTCTTGTGCATATGGGTTCATTCCAGACGAAGGTTCTTATGACTTAAACTCCAGTTTTTTAGTAAAAAAAAACTGAAATAAAAACTTTTTTTTAAAGAATAAAACATTGTATTATCTTTACAAAATGTAATTATATGTCCATCACAGGGCAGAAATCAAATCAAAAATTGATAATATCAAAATCTGGATCGAATCAAATCTGACCAAATCAAAATCAGAAACATTACGAATCAAATCTGATCGAATCAAAATAAAAAATATTTTGATTCGATCAAAATCTGATTTTAACAGATTTTGATTCGATCAAAAAACTAATTTGAGCGATAAATAAAATCTGATTTGATCGAAGAAAAAAATTGATTTGATCGAAATTTTTTCGATTTGAACGATAAATTCTGTTGATTTGATCGAATCAAAATCTGACAAAATCAAGCGAATCAAAATTTTTATTTTGAAAAAAAATATTGATTCGATCAAAACAATTTTTTTTGATTCGATCAAAATTTGATTCGAGCGTTGATCGATTATCTGATTTTTAGCAAGTCTGGTCCATCATTTGTAGTCTTTTAGATATGTGTTATGTCCGTTACGGAGAAATATTAACTTGTATAAAAATTCTAGAGTCAACAAGTTTTCAGTCCTATAAATTTAAATTAATTGTAAGGATCTACAATACTACAAGTTCAAAGTTAAAAATTATTAAAAATACTGTATGATTTTGTATGTCTATTTTTTGTTATGTGCGTTACGGTTAAAAATTTGAAGTTTTTAAAAAAGTGTAAACAATTCTAATTTAAAACTGTTTTCAGGATTAAAGGTTTTTTGATTCTCTCTATCAACAAAATAATTTTAAATGTATAAATACCAGAACTTAGTTACTATATAGAACTAATTGTTCTCTTATGAACGTTATGTGCGTTACGCTGGAATAAACGTTTTAGCGTATATTATTCAACAAAACGATACTAAATTGTATGTTATATTATATCGCAGTGTACACAAAATGCATATGAAAAAGTAACGTGCGGCACGTAATTAGACAAAATATATTACAGAATTTAGAGAAAGAATGTTTTTCTATTCATAAATAGGTATGACTTGTAATCACGACTTTTTTTCTCTAAACATACCTGTTTAAAATATTATATACAGTTTGATCATAAATTAATTCATTGACTTACGTTCTATGTGTATTATAAAAGCGAGTTTAAAAACTATATAACATAATACATCTTACTTGTGACTGGAAAATGTTTAAAATCAAATAATTTATTATAAATGTTTATTTATATTTATACAAAATGGAATAAATGGACAAAAAGAATTAATTAAATCAAATTTAGTTTTGTATCGCGCAGTTAACTGACACAAATCAAACAAACACGAAATGCAAGCGAAAAAAACTGGAATCTTGCCTCAAATCAATCAAAACTCATTGAGCATGCAGTTCAAGTATTTGTATATAAGTTCTTTGTGGTAATTCCTTTCATTCTTCTAGTTTTTTTGTGGTGGTTTGTTTGTTGTGCTGTGCAGTCATATAAAATTATGATAACTTTGTGCAGTCGTCTACAGTGTTTCATATAGGTCCGTGATGTGTGGTCTTTCCGCATAATGCTTTTTTTTTCTTTTTTGGTGGTGCGCGAAGGAAGTGCATTAATTAAAAAAAGTTGTAATTAATTAAGGTAAATTTCCTCATTACCGTTGATCATAAGAATTCAAATAATTCATTACAATTTTTATAGTAATTAAATAGGCCAAGAAAACGAGATTTTATTACAGTAATGGGTAAAGAATAAGGAAACTGCGTATATGGAAGTTTTTTTTAACTTATAAATCAAGAATTTTTATTACTTTTCCTAAGAATTTTATTTTTAAAGATAACCGCTTTTTGATCTGATCTGTTTTATTATCTTAAAATCAGTAAAAAGAGTTACGCCATTTAGACTTAGGTTGAGAATAAATAAGTACTAACTAAGTGACAGAAAATTAGGTGAATATTTTGTTTTTAACGTTTCATGTCATACCACCAGTTCAGTTCTTCATTACATCCCACTCTACGATACTAAATTTTTAAAAACAAACTTCAGTAGTAACAAATTTTTTATTTTTTATTTATTAAAAGTTACAAATAAAGAATTTGTAAAAAAAAATGTTAATATTTTTTGTGAGTGCCATAAGTTCTGGAGTAAAAATTCTACATTTAGACTAAATTTTCATTGATTCTACTCGATTTTTAAAACAAATTTTAAAAACTTCTGGAGAATTTTTATATTTTTAGAAACTTTGAAAAGATTTATTTAATAATTACAAAATTTATAAAAAATAAAAAAAAATATTTTAAAAATTTCGACATAAGCTACAAATTGTAAATTTGAATTAATTTTAAAAGTGTTTTTTAAATATTTTAAGTGGGGCCTATTTGTTAGTAAAACGTTGTCACACTCACAGCAACGATTTACAGCCAAAATACAGCTATTTCTACGAGACAAAGCTCTGAAATTTTAAGTAAAAGCCTTAAACAATTTTTTTTCGCTTAATTTTTAATTTATATAAATTCTGTTAAAGTTAAATTCTAGAAATAAAACTTAGTACAACTTATAGAGATTATAAACAAAAATATGATCTTATGTTGGCTTTAAATTTTACAGGTTGTCAATTGATTGACTAAAAGTCGTTTTCTTGGATAGCTGTAAATTTTGTATTTCTTTTAAAAATTTAAGTAATTAAAAGAGAAATCATAAAAAAAAAAATTGGATCGATATACAACAAAGCTCTAAAATTTTGAGTGAAAGCTTTAAAATTTAGTTTTTTTTACTCAATTTTTATTTTATATAAATTCAGTTAAAATTAAATGTTAGACCTTAAACTTAGTACAACTTATACCTAGATGTTTAAAAAAAATCTGATCTCATGTTGACTTTAAGTTTTACAGGATGTCAATTGATTGAGTGAAACCAGTTTTTTTTAATTTTTTTTATTATCAAGAAGAAATATAAACTACTAAAAATATTTTTGAGTTCTACAAATTACAACCAATTTTAGTTAGGATGCGAAGGGAAAATTTCAAAAATTATTAAGTTCTAACATTACATTTTCTTAAAAAAAACTTGATAACATCTTTTAATTAAAAGTGTTAAATTTAATTCAAAATGACAAAACATTAAACCTTAATTATTTTTTTGTAAACCATACCATTAAAATAAAATAATAAAATGATATTAAGTTATTCATAGTCTCTTGTATATATTATTATTTTATATGATGAAAATTACGTGTTTTCGTACACTTTTGGAAGTGATGTTTTATTTATTATCAATTATACACATTATAAAATTTTTTGTAGTGTAATTTGTAAACAAATATTGCAAGAGAACAAGAAAAAATATTTTTTTTAAATAGAAGAGAAATTTGGTATTTAGTATTTGGTGGTCATTTTGAATTATGAAAATACAAAACCTTTTTTATTTTTGTCAATAACTCAGTTAATATCCTATAGATCTACAAAATGTCGTTTCAATCAGATATAAATACTTATTTTTTGGCAGCAGTTTGATATTAACACTGCACGCGATTTTTGGCGATTTTGACCACCTATTGTAACTTGAGAACCACAAATCGCAAAAAAAATGTTTTCCATTAAATTGTTTTTTTAATGAGTTCATAAGATTAAAATAAAAAAAAACATAATAAATAAAACATAACTTCCAAAAGTGTTCGAAACAACGTAATTTTCAACTATTCTATATGGCATGTGTGTACAAAACGGGCATTTAAGAATATTGTTTCTCGCGCACATTTAACACTATAAAGCGATATTTGTTTCTTTTGGTTTGTTTCTTTTATTCTTATTATAATAAGTGGGCGATTAAACATGCATGTCTAAATTTGTTTAATGTAATAGCGCTCAGCTCGCGTTAAAATGCACATTTTATTTATATACATTTTATACTTACGGTTACATATATGCACCAGGCAGTCAAAATAAGCGGGTTATTATAATAGATTTGTATAAACTAAACCTAAACATCTTCTGCGTGTACACTTAAGTTATGTAACTCTTTTATTTTATATAAAATTCTGAATAAATAATAATGATAATAATAAAATGGGAAACCATATTATAATATGTATCCAGTAAAAGAAAACAAGATTTTTTATTATTATTTTATATTCTTATGTTAATTTTGTTTTTTAGTCTAAAGCGGTTGTGTAATTTCCATATTAAAATCGTTTAATTTTTTTCCTACTTCAAATAATTTATAGTCGACGGAGGTTGGAGTGCATGGAGTCAATGGACTGAATGTCGATGTCCAGGACGATCACCAATTGGACAGAAACGAACGAGAAGTTGCAGTAATCCTTCGCCGTTAAATGGTGGTGCTCCTTGTGGTGGACCAAACGTACAAAAAACACCAGACTGTGCATCGTGTCCAGGTAAAAGAATATTTGAAATTGACATATTTTTAAGATATAGTTTTGTACTAGTTGCATATTAACATGCTTCACTAATATTATATTAATCAAGAACAAAAATAGTAAAAAAAAATATTGGATGAAAATTACATTATTTTGAATAAAAAGAAAATTTGAAAAATAATTTTCTTAATGTAATTATATCTATGTAATTTTAATACATTAGAGTTGACATATAGTATAAAAATTACAGAACAATATAATTTCGTCATACAATTTATTAAAAGCTTCTCTACAAAAAAAAATGTTTAAGTAAAATTAAATGTTATCCACATTTTAGTATTTCAAAGAAAAACTAAAGAATTTTCTTTTTAATTTATGCATTTTCTTTTTTGGGCAACTAAACCGGCGAGCCATGATATATAATTAACTTCGAAAGTTTTCTTTGTAATTTAACAAAAAAAACAAACAACGAAAAATTTTATGTACGCGCTTTAAAACAATATAAAATGAAAAATTTATATATATACTTAAATGAAAATAATTTATATGTACGAATCAAACGTACATATAATTATGTGTTGAGAATATTTTCAGTTTTAAAAAGCATTAAACTTTTTCTTTTCATATTGTACGTATAGTATTCACCCTTCCTGAAAAAGCGTCCATTTTCATTTCCGGCTAAGACGCTAAATTGGCTAGACGCGTAAACTATATGCTATTAACTTGTTATATATTCGCAATATCAACATAATAATATAATGTGTGGTTTATGTATGATATTATATAATAATAATAAAAACACATAAAGCTAAGTCAGTTATTTTCATATCGTCTAACTATATATCTTATAAATTTTCACCCACTAGCCATTAAAAATACAAAATATGTTACGTACTATATATAGGCTTTATTGTGGTGTACGGTAAATAAGTACAACTTTGACTGCGTTTTTTGTAAATTTTTTTTTTAATTATAAAGGAAGTATAGAATATTAATTGCTCTTTATTGCTCTCATTTATAGAAAAAAAGAAATGTTTCTTATTTTCTTTATTAGTTTACTTGTTTAAACAAAAAAGTGTGAACTAATAGATATTTACAACAACAAAAAATGGGCAGCCCCTTCGTCTTTAAACTAGAGACCCCAAGTAAAATTCCAAAGTATAGAGGAACTTAAAAAAATCCACACCAAAATTAACCAAAAGTCGTAAAACTGTTTATATTCTCATATTTAAAAAAAAAATCGTATGGCAAACCCTCTTAACCTATGGAGACTTTAAATTCAATCTTTGAGTAAAGGATCACTAAAAACTCACCCTCACCAAAATTCGGTCAAATCCTTCTACTGGTAAAAAACTTTCTCTATATGCTCATATTATTTGGCCCCTTTGACCTAAAGACCCCAAATACAACCTTTAAATAAACGACTTCCAAAAACGTACCCCCAACTAAATTGGGCCAAATCCGTTTACCAGGAAAAACTTTCTATATATGCTCATATTTTCCTGCCATTTTTAGCAACCAAAATTGTATGGGAGCCCCCTTTCCCCTTTAACCTATAGTCTAATGCATTCCCAGAGTATTGGACCACTAAAACCCTACCAAATTTTGGGCAAACCGACACTTTTTTCTTTTTAATTTTTCTGACTCAGAGCATCAAAAACGCAAAAAATGGGTCTCGGCAATTTGACCATTTTGACCTAAATTAAGGCTTGTACTATTTTCATACAAACTCCATATATATATGTATATATATATATATATATGGATTTTTCTAATGAATAGTAAAAGCAAAAAAATTAATAAAGCTCTTTAGATAGCTTCGATACCGCACAATCCAACAGAAATACTGTTGTTCAAACTTTGACTTATTTTAAATGCATTTAACCCTTTGAGGTTTAAAAAACCACCCCTTTTTTAGAAGAAAAATATTAACTCCACACAATGTAAATATAAACAATACTAATTTCACTATACAGATTCAATCAGGGTTGCTTTTTCGATGGCAGAGCTTTTCGGTGACAGGGCAGTTCGTTGCGAGAGCTTTTCGGTGCCAGAGATTTTCGGTGCTATATGGCTTTCAGTAGCAGGACTTTCGATGCCCGGGCATTTCGGTGTCAGGGCTTTTCGTTACCAGGGCATGTTCCGTATAAATCTGCAGAAATGCAAACCAAAAACATTTTTGTAATCATCAAAAATATTGACTAATGAAAAAAATATACAAAACATTAAAAAAACAAATGGTTATTTACAAATTTACTAAGGAAAAATACTTTTTGGGGTTCCTGAAGGACCCCACTCAGCACTTTAAGGGTTAAAAATAAATATTAAGGCTATAATCTTCAATGAATAAAATAAATTTTTCAAAGAATCTTAAGATTCGTAGAAACATTTTTTCATCCTATTTGTTGCTAAATAAGCAGATTTCCTTAAAAAAAATTAAATTGCAACGACCCTATATACCGAGTTTTTGGTTGTGTCTTATGAACTATATATTATAGATTACATTTTATGCTTTTGGGTTAAATTTATCTGCGAACATTATTATAAGAATAGAGTTTGCGCAATTTTAAATGTCAAAGGTATAAAGTTTATATCGTTTTTAGCAACAAAAAGCTCAACACAGACACACTATATATACAATATATACAGTATACTAAACTAAAAAGGAATTTCGTTTATTTTTTTATTAACAAAAATATAAAATATAAAAAAGAGTAAAAAAAGTACAAAAAATATAAATTGAATTGAAAAAAATGATCTTATATAAGTATATTTTATGGATATATAGCCAAATCCTTGAACTATTTCTTTTATTTTGTTTAATTTTTTTTTGCTTTACTTTATTTACAAAAGCTTTTGAGATGATTTTTTTCTTAATAATGTGGTTAGCTTTTATAAAAATTAAATTATATTTCTTTTTTATAGCTCTGATGCTTCTTATAGGAGCTGCGTATATATAATGTATATTAAATATAAAGATAAGTAATTTATATAAATTTAAAAAAGCGCAAAAAAATATTTAATTCGCAATGACTTTCAAAAGAAAATAGGAAAAATGTAGAAAGTTACGTAAAAACTATGAGAATAAAATAAATATAAGAATGAGACGATTTGTATATAGTATTATTTCCACACATTAGACTCTACTAGTCCATAAACTGAAAGTATGCCTCTCTTTTTGTGTATTTCTCTTGTTTGGATTGCTTTAACTGTCAGTATTCTGCAAAAAAAACCATATTCCAGTGACATTTAGTATTAGATTTATGATAATATTTTAAAACAGGCTAATCGGTCTAATTAAAAGTTAAAGTAAAGTAAAGCTATTCTCAACTAAATTAGTGGGTCGGCTTGGGCAAAGCGTACCTTTCTTCGCCCAGCCTTTGAAAAATTTTGTTAACTATAGAAAAATATTTAGTTTTTCTAAAAACAAATAATCCATGGAGTATTCTCAGCACTTAAAAATCGTTTCGGGACCTACGTCCCATCATCAGTATGGCTTGGAAAGCCGACCCACTAATTTAGTTGAGAATAGCTTTACTTTGAATTAGAACGATTAGCCTGTTTTAAAATATTAACATATTTCAAATCAACGGTCGAAAAAAAGTAAAATTATTAGTATTACATGTTTTGTTAGTAATAGTTGTATTACCAATTTTTATATTTGACAATTGTTCTGTATTCAATTCAATCATATTTCCACAGAAATATTTTATTGTATTTTCGGTACATTTTGTTAAATTCTGGGAAACATTTCAGTTTACTTAACTGAAAACTGAAAAAATTGATTGCGAGAGCGCAAATTTTTAATACATTTTAATTTTAGTAAAATTTCCATTTTTTTAGTTTAAAGTTAGTTTCGCTTAAACCGGCACTATACATGTGAATAGTTTGTTCTAGCGAGCCTTTATGTAAGTGTTAGTTTAGCTCCATTGCGAGCGGCCAACTCGAAATTTACAACAACAATTTGTATATGAAATGTTCCCAACAACAACCCAACTGAATTTTTGTATAGCGAATTTGAATTTTTGTATTAGAGGTACCAACCAATCACAAACATCGACATATAAAGGTTCGCTAGTTTGTTCAATCAACACAAGTGGCGTAAAGAAGGATAATTTAAATTTTTTCAAGCTATGGTGTTTTAAAAACTAAGTGTCCATTCTGAATTATCTATATTTATTCTGTGCTATAAGTATAAAAATCTAAAATCTTCTAAATAAAAAGGTCTTTTTGGCCTTTAAAAATCTTCTGTCCTTCTTGTCGCTGATAAATATAATTTAATTCGTATACATAGATATACAGGAAATCTATTTATAATTTATATTCAAAGGAAATATCAAATGTAACAAAAATACTATTCATAAACTGAATAAAAAAAAAATTAATTTCCAACTTCTTTAAATATACGCGTAGGAAAAAAAGAATTTCTGCTCATTTTAATGACTAAAAATTCAATATTATATAAATATCTACCTATATATTGATTCAAAGAAAATTCAACAAAAATATTATAAAATCTAAAATATATTGACGTTTTTTTTTAAATATTTGAATATATTTATTTCACTTTTTTTACACTAACCATGAGAGTGGAATAAAGTAAATATATCTGCTCACGTATAATATGATAAATTTAACGATTTTACGATTTTCCACATCGCATCAATGTCAAAATATATATATAAAACTATACTAGCTTTTATTAAACAAATAAATACAAATTTTAATTCTTAGAATTCAAACGCAGCTATATTATATAAATACACCGGCTTTTTTTACCTTAACTCTAAAAATAAAATATTTAAATAATTTTACATATATTTTGTACATTATTTTTGTAAGAGGAAGTAAATTAGCTGATTATTCAGAAGAAAAAAACTGCTTGAAATTTGCTTGTTTTGTATTTATAATTAACTTGACTGAGAGTAAAACCAACAGTTTTATATTTTTGTTTAATTTTATTGTCATTATATTATAGTTGGCTAAATTATTTATAAATAAATAGTTTTTTTTATTTAACCAAATTAAAAAAAAAATCTGTTACCATTTTCACACAATATGTAGAAAAAACTTTATTTTATATTAACTTCAATTCAAAATAATAAGAACACCAAAAAATAACCCTTCCAAGATCGTATCATATCTACATTTATTTCTTCCCATTTATCCCATTTTTGTATGGCAGCTACCCGTTCTGTGAATCAAAATGCTTGATATTCAATAGCAA
The DNA here is from genome assembly GCA_027564275.1 of Diadocidia ferruginosa. Taxonomy (NCBI): domain Eukaryota; kingdom Metazoa; phylum Arthropoda; class Insecta; order Diptera; family Diadocidiidae; genus Diadocidia; species Diadocidia ferruginosa. Next base: position 672 of record JANSTW010040893.1, on the reverse strand, counting down.
ACAATAAGAACATTAAGAAACTATCCCAACAAAATTTTAAGATCGTATATCTCATTTAGAACTTTATATGGTGCAGAATTTTTGTTTGTTGAATTGAAGTTCACTCATGCAACAATTCTTGTAAGATCGGTCTAATCCGCCTTCCTTATTTAATTTTGATGATTTGACGTTAATATTATAAATCACTCTAATCTGGCTAACAAATTCAGAAATTTTAGTTAATTCGGCACCCACACATTTCACACATTTCTCTCCAATATCGTCACTCTAACCACTCATATCTGGATATTTTTCTTACCACTGCGAGCCTTCGCGTAAAGTCTTGCTTTTTAATCAGATTGCTTTACCTGGTATTTCGCATCACGATATGATTTTTCTGTCATATATTCTGTCCCAATATCATTTCTAAATCCAAAACAATTTTCATTTCGTGACTATTCAAAAATAAATATGTCTGATTTACAAAACGATATTAAGACTAAAGTAATTTAAATTTTCATATATTTATTCAAAACATAAAAAACCGGACATCGAGTATAAAGAATTTAACAATACTAATATAATTTTACCCGTTTTTTATTAATATTTTTTTTAAATTCTCCATTTATAGACTTCAACTACGAGGTTATATTGTCTTAAATTTGTAATGGGTCGGTTATGCTTATATGATTA
>JANSTW010040882.1:0-14549 GCA_027564275.1 Diadocidia ferruginosa | reverse complement strand
ATAGCTACATTCGAGCGTATCGGAATTTTAATCTCGACTCGATACCGATAATATCGAGTTTCATAATAGGGCCTCAGGAACCCAAACAAGAGTTACATCATAGAGATTGCCAATAACTCAAAGTTCCTCATGACAACCAATTTTAGGCTGATAATCGACTAACCGCTTGACTGACTATTAGTCTATACGACTATCGACAATTTTTGAATATGAGCATCGCTTGCCTTTACCGACCTACAAGCCAGCAAGATCACAAGCACTGTGCCTGAAAGACACTCGCCAAGTTTAAGAGTCTAATTGATTCCAATATGTTGAGCCTTTCGCAGAAAATACCTTAACCAACTCCACCATCCAACTTCGAACCGTCGGTGAAAATCACCGTGTCGAAACCCAACAGTGGATTCTCCTCTGCCTACTGCTCCCTCGTGGGAAACTTAATGTGAAAGATTTTGTTTAATACTAATTTAGGAACCATGTAGTCTTTCAGAGTACTATTTATGTCTTCAACTAGTGAAAGTAAGCTGTTGTAACCATAGGGGCTATCGTCTCTATAGCCAGATTCTCTAATTCTGACCGCACTGCATGTATTTAATATGAATGTCTGGTGGTAGCAGGTTTGTAAAGACATTCAAGGTCTCAGTTGGCGTTGTCTACAGCGCTCCTGTGACCCCAAGCAATAAACTACGATGAACTCTATCAAAACTCTTACAGTTATAGCCCTTATCTAACGCTGGCCACCAAACAAGAGACCCATACGTGAGAATCGACCTTACAATAGCCGTGAAAATCCAATGGATCATACTTGGGCGAAGGCTCCAAGTTTTACCAAACGTCTGTTTGCACGAGTAGATATACTTAGCTTTAGGGGTTAAAGCAAGTGTGGAACCACCTAATTTAGAAGGCATCCATCCACACGGGAATTTTAGTCTTTCTATAGTGAAAAGAACTATATATTGGTCTTCTCGGGGTTGACAGATAGTCCGCAATCAATTGACCATTTGTCAACCAGATCCAAGCCCCTCCCCATAATATCACTTATGATGGATACGCAGAAACCAAGAGTTCGAAGTAACTTATCCGCATGCTACAAGCCATAGTAAGTTAGTTGCTTATCTTAAAGGGATGAATAATTGGAGTGCATTTTATTCGATCTAAAAATCTATAAACTATTTTTCGAGAAGCTTGCCGAGAAAACTTGCAAATTTCTGCACATAAAATTAGAAACTTTTAGAATGCTTCAAACTTGTAAGTGTAATTCCATCTAAAATTGGTCTATCCGAAAATCTAGAAATTGTTTCATAAATTTCATAAGAAAAATGTGAAATGTTATCGATGGGTTTTCTCTCTATCAATGGCCCATAAAAATTCGATAAAAAACATTCAAATTATTATATCCAGATATTATGTGCAAAAAACCCCAATTTCGCATGTGATATATGCGCGTATGCAAAAAAAATACCATAACACCATAAAATATTTCCTGTAAAGTCTCAATTTATCACATCACAGAAGAGCCGAAGAAAAAAAACGCATTAAAATTTCAATTGAAAGTGATTATTTTATATGATGAAAACAAGATAATCTTTACTGCGCCAATATTATCCTTATATAAGTATAGACATTTTCTTTATCAATTTGAATATTACTTTACTTTGACCGATACCGCAGCTTCAAATAATAAAAAAAATAACGGTAAAACTGCCATGGGAAACTATACCCCGCCATCATTCAAGAGATAATTCAGCTTAATGGGTTTCGCTTTCCTCACATACAAAACATAACCGAACGCATTACTCAATCTAATGGGCAATATTAAAACACATTTTCTTTTGCCATTTTCCATATTTTAAATTTTCAACATACACGAGCATTATTATATTAAAATAAATAGCTTCTTACTTATATGTGAATGTCTCAGGGTTTTCTTTTTTAGGTTGTAAATAATTTTGGGGATGTTTTTATTTTTTCTTCAATAAAATTCTATAATATTTTTTTTGTATCTTATTCGGAGCATAAATTGTAATTTTCAATTTAAATTTACTTTTGTTCTCTTTTTCTATAAATAATGTGATGTTTGAGGTTATGTTATTGGGGGAAAATTTAATTTTCTCAAAAGTTTTCTTGATATAATCCGCTTGGTTATGGAAACTTGGTACTAACAGTAACAAGCCTATATACTGAACATCGCAGATGCCAAAGGGTTTTTGATATAATGACCACCTTATATTTCATAAAATGTTAACTATTAAAAATTATCTTAAATTTTCATTTTTTTTCCTAAATTCATATAACTAGTAATATTACGACTTTTGGGGGAAACCCCTTCCCCTTTCTGCAGGGGAGGGGTCTAAAGTTTGTATGCAAAAGTTTTAAAATGTAATATTGTGATGCCACAGAATGAAAAAATAGGCAAATTAACATTTTTTGTAGGGTTAACTTAAGAGGAATCACCCCCCCCCCCTTTAAAATGGGAGAGGCTTAACTTTTGTATGAACAATATTGAAATATAAATATTTATGGGGGTTGTTTGTATTCAAATGAAAGGTCTTGACAAGAGCTACAACTTTAGTTCTAAGAGTTGTAGTCTATCGTTCTCCCATCAGTTTCGCTAGGAGGGGTTAAAGGATTTCTTAAAAATAATATTTTATTTGCCTGTCTGCGAACAGAAGGGTGAACGGTAGACCAAAAATCCTCAGAACTAAAATTGTAGCTCTTGTCAAGACTTTTCATTTGAATACACACAAATGTATTTTTGATATTTTTCATGCAAACGATAAGCACCTCCCATTTTGAAATAGAAGGGTTTTACCCCCCATAAGTTTACACTACAAAAAAATTGTATTTTCCTACTCTTACATTCTGTATATTATATGTTCTTCGATGATTTACGAAATTCTTTTATATTCTAAAAAAATCTCGTAAATTCTTTTATATTCTCATGAAAAAATATGATTTTTTTTAAACTTTCATGATCTTGTGAAATTTTTCTCATATTTTCAAATTAAACGAGATTTTATTTATGCGATCTTACCAAATTCTCATGAATTCTTACGAAATTTCGTTGAGTTAACTTTATGATCTAAAGAAATTCTGATGAAATATTATAGGAAATATCTTTGGTATAATTTTATGAAATTCTGATGAAATTTCATTGAAGAACTAATTGATTTATGAAATTCTGACAAAATCTTATGAAATTTCTTAAAGAATTTTTAGTTTTCATATCAAATTCTCGTAAATTCTTTTGCAATCTCATAAAATTTCGTTAAGAACTTTATGCGATTTCATGAAATCTCATGAAATTCTTATGAAATATTAGGAAATTTCATAAAATATTTTATGATTTATTGAACCACAACGCATTCTTATAAAATTTCGTTGAGAAAATTCTCGTATATTCGTTGATATTTTTTTCGTGAAATCTCATAAATTTTCGTTAAAATTTGCGTAAATTCTTAGGAAATTTTATAAAGTTTATTCAGAACTTTATGATTTCGTGAAATAATCATAAATTCTGGATGAAATCTTTTGAATATTTCTTAACAATTTGTGATTTCATGAAATACTTACTGCAGATGAATTCTTATTAAATTTCATTGAGAACTTCATGATTTCTCATAAATTTTGAAGAAATAAAAATAATAAATTTATGATTTCCTGAAAATTCGGATGAACTGTTATGAAATTTCGTTTAGAACTTGATGATTTCATGAAGTTTTCGTAAATTCTGATTAAATCCTATTTAAGAATTTCGGGATTTTAGAATATTCAGAACAATTCCTATGAAATTTCATTGAGAACTTTTTGATTTCTCATAAATTTCATAAAATTGCTTTAATAAGTTTATGATATCCTAAAAGTTCTAATGAACTGTCATGAAATTTCGTTTAGGACTTGATGATTTTATGAAGTTTTCGTAAATTTTGATGAAATCTCTTTAAAATTTTCGTGATTTTATAATATTCTGATTAGGTCTTATGACATTTCTATGAGAAGTTTATGATTTCAAAAAATTCTAACAAAATCTCATGAAAATTCTTAAAAAACTTTTAATTTTCATCAAATTCGCGTAAAATCTTTTAAAATATTACAAAAATTCGTTAAGAACTTTATGCGATTTCATGATCTCATGAAATTCTTATGAAATATTAGAAAATTTCATAAAGTATGTTATAATTTAATGAAGTTCTGCGGTGCATTCTTATAAAATTTAGTTGAAATAATTCTCGTATATTCGTTGATATTTTTTTCGTCAAATCTCATAAAGAGTCTTTAAGATTTTATGAAATTTGCGTAAAATCTTAGGAAAATTCATAAAGTTTAATCAGAACTTTATGATTTCGCGAAATTATCATAAATTCTGATGAAATCTTTTGAATATTTCTTAACAATTTGTGATTTCATGAAATACTGATGAAATTCTTATGAATTTCTCAAAATTCTGATGAACTGTTATGAAATTTCGTTTAGAACTTGATGTTTTCATGAAGTTTTCGCCTATTCTGATGAAATCTTATTTAAGAATTTCGGTATTTTGTGATATTCAGAACAATTCTTATCAAATTTCTTTGAAGAACTTAATGCTTTATGATATTCTAACAAAATCTCATGAAAATTCTTAAAAAACTTTGAGTTTTCATCAAATTCTCGTAAATTTTTTCGAAATATCATAAAATTTCGTTAAGAACTTTATGCGATTTCATGAAATATCATGAAATTCTTATGAACTATTAGGAAATTTCATAAACTATATTTGATGATTTAATGAAGTTCTGGTGCATTCTTATAAAATTTCGTTGAGAAAATTCTCGTATATTCGTTGATGTTTTTTCGTAAAATCTCATAAAGTTTCTTTAAGATTTTATGAAATTCGTGTAAATTCTTAGGAAATTTCATAAAGTTTATTCAGAACTTTATGATTTAAAAGTAACGCGCCACATTCTTTTCTTTCAAAACGCAGATCATTGCAGCAAAATATTGCATGTTCCTGACTTTTATGGGGCACGTTCACGTCAGAGTATATTAAGCACATTAGGGTATAATAGACTCAATCTATACCCAAATTATACTCAAAGTCGTTCATACTCTTCATTTAGAGTTTGCGCGCGATTTTTAACCTAAGCCAATTTTTTTCGGGGAATTGTCAATCTATATTCCGGAGTTTGCTATATACTCTGACGTGAACGCACTTGGTGTGTTTTTTACACTCCCCCTCTGTGTCCAGAAAAAAATCATCAAAATTTTAATGAGATAGTGATAGATGATGACAATAGTACAATAAAATGCCCCACACATCCTACTACGCACCATACGACGTGCTATAAAATATTAATGATTTGTACAATTGGATTTTGGGTGTTTGCTAGTTCTACTTTGTTGTTGTTGTATAAAAGTGTCATAGTAAATAATACAATTTCGAAAAATCGTAATAATAAGGGTTTCAAAATGATCCACCTTACGTAACCCCATAATTGGAAGGATTTTTCACTAGTTAAATTGTAAAATTTACTTTCTGCCTGTATGTGTAGCAAAAAGTTATTTTTGCATATTACAAAAATAGATGAGTTGCATTATAGTGTGCGTGTATTACACAACTAAAATTAGAAAGAGAATTTCTTATTTGTGTGTGTAACCTCATAGTAAGTCGCGTCGTCGCCGACGATGTTTAATATTCATTATTGGAAAACAAATGCTTTCATTTTGATGAAAATTAAATTAAAATAATTGCTAATTTACTAATTACTGGACTGAAAATTATAAATGTCACTTCCATAAATACTATATGCTAGTGTGCATATACGTCATTTGATATAGAAGAGAGACGTTCGCTTTTATTGTATTGGTGTAACTTAGTCGTATTTTTTTGTAGACATTTGATCAATTTTTGTTTCCAATTCATAAAATAAATTAATTTCATTTCGATTAATTTTTAGTAAAAAACTTCAATAAATCGAAATTCCAATAAAATTAATTTTCTTATTTATAGGAATAAAATTCACACAGAAACAAATATGGCGGATGTCTTGCCAAAAGATTTGTTTAAGTATGTGTGAAAATGATTTCTATATTTAGAGTTGTTTAATTTGCAGGTGTGCGTGTGTTAGTAAGAAATGTACAAAGTTATACTAAAATACTTTCATGAAAACACGAAATTTCTTGTCCGGCAGTACTGCGGGTGGCAATTTCTGTCTTATAAATAATTATTGTATGTGCATATATGTGTGTGTGTATTTATAGAATTTTTGTAATGCGCAATGTTGTTTTAATTGAATTTTTTTTTCCAAATAGAAAACTTTGCTGCGCAACATTTTTGGATGGCGGAGATTGCGTGGATCTTTGGCATTTAAACTCCAAAAATGTGACGTGTGCAGCAAATTCTGATGCAGAAATATTTAAATTTATTTGAAATAAAAATGAAAATTTAAAAATGATGTTTTATTTGTTTTATTTTTTTCTATAGGTTTGTTTCTTGGTCAATGGGAAAAAATGAGCTTCGAAATACATAACCTTACTTTCCATTGAAATTTTGTTTCTAGATTTCTAAAACTTCGAAGGTAAAAAAATGCCCGATATGGTTTGTATAAAATAAAATATTGGTTTTTGAAATTAGTAAAGAATTTCAGGTTGTGTTTCGAGACTAACTTGGTCAAATTAAAATAAATTAGAAATTTTATTTATTTTCGGTTCAAAACGCACAGACCTAAAATTTCAAGCCCAAAATTCTTTATTACATTTTAAGGTAGCCCGTTTTTATAATTTGCAGCAGAATACGTCACAATAATTTGATATTTTAAAATTAATTTAAACGTTACTCTAGTCCAAAATAAAACTTTCCCAAGTCATAAATTTCAAAAAATATTTTGATATTTTCAAAATTTAAATAAAAGTTGAAGAATTTTAAAAATATCATTCGATTTGTGCCTCCTATAGTCTGCAATTTGAAAAAACCATAAAAAAAATCAATTTTTAGACAAATTTAATTTTTTTTCCCTATTTTTATTAAAATTTGAAACAGGCGAGCAGAATCTGCTGAACGAAATAAATTTTTACTATAATTTTTAAATCTAGAAAAACAGCTGATTGAGTAAAGAGCGCACACTTTACAACAAGTCGATGCGCACACAGCTAAAGAAACGTCACAGCTTCTGACGTCAGATATATTTATAATTTTGCTTTCTGAGTCTACGAATCTGCTCGCCTGGTAGAAATATATCAAAACAGGCCAAAATTGCCAAAAAAATAGATTTTTCATAGAAAGAAAACTTTAAAAAAATAGAAAAATTAAATTTACGTCATTTTATTATGCTTGCCCAATGCTCGGTACAATTTCTCAGTACACAAAACCCGAAAAATTTGATTTTTAGACAAAAATCGAATTTTTCAGAGGTAAAAATGAATAAAAGTACCAGGCGAGCAGAAGCTGGTAGAAAATCCAAAAGCAACACCAGCTGATTTCTAATAGAACGAGAGAAAGATAAAACAACGTCACAGCCTCTGACGTCAGCAATACTATTTCGTTTAAGAGCCGGTGCGTTTCTGCTCGCCTGGTAGAAATTTTTTGAAATACAGACAAAAAATCGCCAGAAAAATGGATTTTCAAGATTTGTACTGAATTTCTCCATGTAAATTTGTTTACAGGCAAGCCCAATTATTTAAAAAAAAGAATTACGTCATTTTATTAAAATAAATCTAGTCATTTTGCTTGCCTAGTACAATTTTCCAATACTAAACCCAAAAAATTTGATTTTAGACAAAAATCGAATTTTTCAGAGATAAAAAGGAATAAATGTAACAGGCAAGCAGAGCCTGGTAGAAAGTCTAACAAGAAACCAATTTGTAAAAGCAAAAACAACAATCCAACAGATTTTGTAGTAGAATTTTTGCCCACAACTACCAAGCGCACATAAGTCGATGCTAACAGAGCTAAAGATACGAAGATACGCGTCACAGCCTCTGACGTCAGCCTTATTTAAAATTTCGTTTCAGAGCCAGCGCGCTTTTGATCGCCTGGTAGCAATTTCGCAAAACGTAGGACAAAAATCTGATTTTTAAGAAAATGGAAACAATTTCAGTATTAAAATACAAATTTGTAACAGGCGAGCAGAATCTGACCAAAAAAAAACATCTTAAATTTGAAACTTTAATCAGCTGATTTGAGTAAAGAATTCAACCATAAGTCGACAAGACATGCGTGCCGCACCGCTGATAAATGTCAAAATGCGGGTTGAGTACTTTTCATTTAGAGGACGGTGACTAAAGTCACGCCGCTGACAAAATTTTTTCAAACCTTACAAATGTTTTTTTCTTACAATTGTAACGCATTGGAAGAATGTCACGGACATTTCGAAAAATAACAAATGGCATAAGGAAATAATTTAAAACAATTTTAAATAAATTTTTATTGAAATTTAATGTTTAAATTTGTTGTAAGCCAGATTTCTTGTCTATCGCCATATATTTTAAAATTTACTTACTTGAAAAATCGTAATTTTTCTAGGTTATGTTTTGCCTTACAACTTTCCTCCTGTGTCCAGTCTTGGAAATCTAAAAAAACCTATAAATTTTTTAAAAATAAAACAACCCGAAAAAATTTTTTCTTTATTTTTCAGTAAAAATATAAAAAAAAATATTTTAATTTATTTCTCCTTCGGCAACCAGGCGCAGTTATTTTTTATAACATCAGGCGAGCGAAGCGATTCGTGATTCTGGTAAATGTCTTGCACAGCTCATCGCCAACACAGATTTCTGTAAAGAAAAAAAAATTATAAATACAAAATTATTAAATTAGCAAAATTTTAAAAATAATTATTAAACATTTATGAATTTTTAATAAAACTTAAAAAAATAGCTTAACACGTTACTGAAATAAAATGATTTGGCTTTACAAACAAAATGTCACCTTTTTCTATCAAAAGAACAACGTACGTGACGTCACACCATTTATATGCGATCATGTGTACGCATAGTTATGTGAAATATTTGTACAAGAAAAACTTTTACATTCGCAATTTTCTAGAGATCCACCAAGCCAATAGTAACATCTTCCTAATTATTATTGATCAATTGTAAGAAAATCAGGCTCCTAATCATAAATATGCGTATCGAATTCGTCAAAATTGACAAAACAAAAATTATTTTCAACTACTAGGCGCACAGTGTTCTATTAATCGCATGCGCAAATAGCCATTTTTATACCACTCACACAACTTGCACGAACAAGCTGCCCACACTACGTTATGTCTTTACATATAACATAAAATATATAAATGGTTGTTTCGTAGTATGCGTGCAAACTGCATAGAAAAATATCGTTTTATCAAAAAGAGAGCAAGTTTATAAAATGAATTAAATATTTAACAGACTCTCTTTTTTAAACGAGTAGGTATTTAAGTTTTTGACAACAAAATACCATAGGGCAAAGATACCAGTCATGAGCACCTGTTTCGATGATTGCAAACTTCGGCATTTAAATAGACAAAATAAGAATTTTTTTTAAATATTTACGGCTTCAATAATGTTATTATCATTATCACCATGAATTATGATAAAAGTCGTAAATTATTTTTTTCAAGTGAAATTCTTATTTTGTCTATGTACATATATAAATGTCGAGGGTGCCAATTAATCATTGGAATAGGTGCGAATCTCTGGTATCTTTGCCCTATATAATCCACGATTTTTTTTTATAAATTCAACTTATTAACACATTGTTAAATTAATTGCCAATTATAATATCTCCACCTATACCTAGCTAGGTTGCTTCTTTAAACCTTTCTATTTCTATACCTACACATAGTTAAGTACTTGCGTGTTTAGAAAGAATAAATAATTTACAAAAAAATAGATTTTAATTCTTTTTAACACCCAGGTGAGCAGACAGGCATGTAAATAGAATTTCTTTCTCTATTTCTATATGCGTAGTGCGTTGTGGGTGGTAAAATCATCGCATGTACATATAAATCGAAATATCCTCTTTCAAGTGGCAAACCATCCTTATTTAAAAAAGGATGTTTTTTTCGGTGCAATATAAGTCTATAGCCTGTTGAATTTTTGCGCTTTTATTTGAAAAAGGGTTGTATTTATGTGAACTGGCGGGAAAGTTGGCTAAAGTTAAAGTTCTAAATTTTTCATGTTATTATATATAAGCAATGCTTCCCTTGCTTCTATGGAATATTCGGCACTGAGCCATAGTATTGTGGTCATATTTTAAAGAAATCAGTTCTTTGTATATGATTTTTTGATCTATCCCCTGTATATTTCATGATTTTCTCAGAAATTTCACATTTTTCTCACAAATTTCTTAAGGAAGATTTATCCCCTGTATATTTCATGATTTTCTCAGAAATTTCACATTTTTCTCACAAATTTCTTAAGGAAGATTTATGATTTCTTGGAAAGTTCTTAAGAATCTCATGATTTTCTCAGATTTTTTTGAAGTTGCATGTTTTTCTAATAAATTTGATCATTTTCTTGAGAATTACATGATTTTCTGAGAAGATTCTGAAGAATTTTATGATTTTCCCGATAATTTGATGATTTTCTCTAAAATTTCTCAAGAATTTTATCATTTTCCCAAAATTTGATTATTTTCTCAAGAATCTTACGATTTTCTGAAAAAATTCTTAAGAATTTCCTGCTTTTTATTAAAATTTGATAAAATTTTCTCAAGATTTTTTAAATTTTTTCTGAAATTTGAGAAAATTTTTAAGAATTTCATGAATTTCTTAACAATTTGATCATTTTCTCAAAAATTTCACGATTTTCTCAGAAATTTCTCAATAATTTAATGATTTTTTCAGAAATTTTTTGAAGAATTTAATTTTTTCTCAACAAAGTCAATATTTTCTAGAATTTGACGATTTTCTCAAGAATTTGACAATTTTTCCAAAAAAATTACGATCTTTTAAGAAATTTCTCAAGAATTTCATGATTTTCGCAAGAATTTCATAATTTTTTCGCAAGAATTTCATAATTTTTTCGCAAGTATTATACGATTTTCTTAGAAATTTTACGTTTTTCTCATAATTTTCTCAAGAATTTAATTATTTTTTCAAGAATTTGACGATTTTCTCAGAAATTTCCCTAGAATTTGAAAAACATTTCAGGAATTTCACGATTTTCTAAGGAATTTTTAAAAAAATTCATGATTTTCTCTAGAATTTCATAATTTTTGCAAGAATTCTACGATTTATTCAGAAATTTTACGTTTTTCTCAGAAATTTTTCAAGAATTTATTTATTTTCTCAAGAATTTGACAATTTTTTAGAAAATTCCCAAGAATTTGATAAAAAATTCAAAAATTTCACGATTTTCTAAGAAATTTCTAAAGAATTTCGTGATTTTCTCAAGAATATCATAATTTTCGCAAGAATTGTACGATTTTCTTAGAAATTTTACATTTTTCTCAGAAATTTCCCAAGAATTTTATTATTTTCTCAAGAATTTGACGATATTCTCAGAAATTTCCCAAGAATTCGATTTTTTTTTCTCTAGATTTACACAATTTTCTAAAAAATTTCTAAAGCATTTCATGATTTTTTCAAGAATTTTATAATTTTCGCAATAATTTTACGTTTTTCTCAGAAATTTCTCGAGAATTTCCATATTTTCTTAAGAAATTGACGATTTTCTCAGAAATTTCTCAAGAATTTTAAATTTTTTAAGTATTTCACGATTTTTTAAGAAATATCTCAAGAATTTCAGGTTTTTGGCAATAGTTTTACGATTTTCTTAGAAATTTTTTACATTTATTTTTCCCAGAAAATTGACAAGAATTTCATAATTTTCTCAAAAAATTGACTATTTTCTCATAAATTTCTCAAGAATTTCATGATTTTCTTAAGAATTTCATGATTTTTTTAATAATTTCAGGATTTTCTAAAAAATTTCTATATAATTTTATGATTTTCTCAGAAATTTCTCACGAGTTTAATTATTTTCTCATGAATTTGATAAATTTCTTAAAAAATTTACGTTTTTCTCAGAAATTTCTCAAGAATTTGACGATTTTCTTAAGAATTTGACGATTTTCTTAAAAATTTCATGATTTCTTTTAGGAAATTTCTCAAGAATTTCAATAATTTGACGATTTTCTCAAAAAATTGTAAATTTTTTCAAGAATTTCATTATTTTCTCAAGCATTTTATAATTTTCGCAAGAATTTTTTGATTTTCTTAGAAATTTTACGTTTTTCTCTGAAATTCCTCAAGAATTTGACATTTTTTTTTGAAGAATTTCACGATTTTCTAAGAAATTTCTCATACAATTTATGATTTTCTCAAGAATTTCATGATTTTCTTAAGATTTTGATAATTTTCTAAAGATTTTGACGATTTTCTCGGAAATTTCTCAAGCATTTCATGATTTTTTCAAAAGTTTCATGATTTTTTTCTTAGACATTTTTTCAAGAATTTTAAGATTTTTACTCCGAATTTTGCCAAGAATTTGTTAATTTCCTCAAGAATTTCACGATTTTCTTAAGAATTTCATATTTTTCTTTAAGAATTTGACGATTTCCTCAGAAATTTATCAAGCATTTCGTGATATTTTTAAAAGTTTCATCAAATTTCTCAAGAATTTGATTTTTTTCTCCATAATTTCATGATTTTCTCAAAAATTTCATAATTTTTTCAAGAATTTCATAATTTTCTAAAGAATTTCTTGATTTTCTTACGAATTTGATTTTTTTTTTCAAGAATCTCACGATTTTCTAAGAATTTCGTCAAGAGTTTCTCAAAAATTTCCTAAACATTTTAAGATTTTCTCAAGAATTTTATGATTTTCTCAAGAATTTCATAATTTTCTCAAGTATTTCATGGTTTTTTTATGAATTTGATAATTTTCTTAAGAATTTCACGATTTTCTAAGAAGATTATGATTTTCTGAAGAATTTATTGATTTTTTCATAAGTTTCATGATTTTTTTTAGAAATCTAGTATTTTAAGATTTGCTCCAAAAGAATTTGTTAATTTCCTCAAAAACTTCATGATTTTCTTAAGATTTTGATCATTTTATTAGGAATTTTCTCAGAAATTTATCAAGCATTTCATAAATTTTTTCAAAAGTTTCATCATTTTCTTGGACCTTTCTCAAGAATTTCACAATTTTTTCAAGAATTTCATAATTTTCTCAAAAATTTCATAATTTTCTAAGGAATTTCTTGATTTTCTTACGAATTAGATTTTTTTTCTTCAAGAATCTCACGATTTTGTTAAGAATTTTATGATTTTCACAAAAATTTCATAACTTTCTCAAGAATTTTACTATTTTCTCAAAAATTTCATGATTTTCTCAGAAATAATAATTTTACAATTTATATAAATTTACAAAATTTCATGATTATCTTACAAATTTCAAAATTTTCTCAGAATTTTCTAGATATTTATGAAGAATTTCTTGAAATTTCAAATAATTATGATAAAACCGCCTCTATAATTTACTTTTCGTATATCCGATTACTTGGTTATTATTGCTAATTATTTCATAAATAAAAGCGAAAAACCTAAACCTAATTAATTTTTAACTAAATAGAAATAGAATTACCTAACATCTTAATTTTAAACTCGCCCTCCCCAAAAAAATGACACCAATTAACAAAAATTTGTCAATAAAAAAAAATCTAATTGTATTTCCTGGGTTATTTTATAAGAGGCTGTATTGAATGTCCCTTATCTGATGCTAAAAAAAATTAATGCACCCGGAATTTCTTAAGCCAATTTTCTCGTTAAGAAAAATATAATAAATAAAATTTCTAAAAAACCAAAATTATTATATGAGAAGAAATGCACGCACATCTGAAATGAAATCCCAGAAGTCATTAATATTAAATTACAATTTAAATAAGAAATTCAATTAAAAAATTGTTTTTTGTTCTTTCTAAAAGGTAAATGCGTGAGCAAAATGAAATATGAAACTTTTTATATTCTTTGCTGCTCAAGTCCCTCGAATATTTTTATAAAATTTTCTTCTAATAAGAAAAAAACAGCTACACATATATAATTAGGCTTTATTAGAGAAGTATAAAGAAAATTGAATGCGATATGCAAACGAAATAAGGCTTTAGCTTAAGTAAATAATTAATAAATCTTATTTGTGTTTTTTTTTCGGTATAGTAGGAGTTAAATCCTCTTTTATAGAGCTAGAAAAATTATAGAAAATAAATCTGTGCTAACCCTTTTTTCCACTGCATAATGGAGAAGCTTTTCGTTTTTTTTATGTGTGGGGGAGTACCAGTTGTTACCTTGTATTATTTTTTATAATGTGGGAGTCGTTGGATTACATGTATAGGTTTTTTTTAAATTTAAATTAAACAAATCGATTACTTTAAAATAATTTTAAAAAATCGGTCCGAGAGCCCCCAGTATAACTGGGATGCTCATCATCATCGTGTCCTTTACTCCAAAGCGAAGGAGCATATGGACCATTCTACCCTTTTTTCTATCTGATACCATGGTTTTCATTGACGACTACATTTATCAAAAGTGGAGTGTTGTCAGCAACTCGCACTAGCCATATTTTTTTGGTGATCAGTGGGCGGGTTTTTACACTAT
>JANSTW010040860.1:0-14550 GCA_027564275.1 Diadocidia ferruginosa | reverse complement strand
TATATATTCATATTTGACCTAGAGACTCCAACTGCAATCCCAGACTATGGGACCACTAAAAAGACATTTTCACCAAAAATTGGCCAAATCCATCGACTGGTGCAAAACTTTCTTGTGTCTGATATTTTGCTGACGGACGGACGAACGGACGGACGGACGTTTTATATAGATTTTCTTTTCGTGAATGTTTCATAATTAATCGATAGTTATTAAAGGATTATACTCCAAACTATAGGGAGCATAATATAAGATACCATACCGCATACATGATTTTTATATTGACGACCATGGCGGCGGTGGAGGGTTGTCCAGCAACTACCTATATTTACTGGTCATATTTTTTAGGCATTAGTGGAACGGGTTTTATACTATATGAGGAAGGTGAAACCCTAGCTGCTGGCAGTGGCGTACATAGAAAAGTTCAATGGAGAAGTGTTTTGATAAAAACAAATTACTATTGCTATTTTTCAATTTAATGTTTATTTTGTTGCTTTTGTGGTCTTTTTTTATGATTTTCTTGAATATTTTGTCGACAGCCTGCATAGTGCATATAATCAAGAATAAAATTTAATGTAATATTGTAATGTAGGTAAAAAATTCTTTTCTAGTAATGCATAATGTTTGTGGCAAGATTTAAAATATTAAATTGTGTTTTGTTTCAAATCTAATTGAATCCATCATATTCGAAATGTCCTTTTCGTTGAACAAATCATCATCAATTTTTAGAAATGCTATAACGTCATCGGCTTTCATTTCATTAAATGCAATAAAATTTATGCGATTCTTAAGAAGATTACGTTGATTAGCCGTTGTGTACTCTAGATCCTTTAGTTTGCATTCATTTTCTGCCCACCGCAACATTGCTTTAAATAAAATTGTTTCGTTGCTTATGGATAATTCTACTTCAAAAAAAATGGTGCTCAACACTTGTAAATTCATTGCCATAAGAGTATCATTAATCAATAGAGCATTTGTATTTTTTGTAATAAATTTAAAGCACGTATTTCTCAATTCATTGTCCATCTGATAGCATTCTTGAAAATATGAACACACATTTTCGATTGCCACAAATTTGATCAAATATTCGCAGCACATCGATTCCAATGTTCCAATTTCTAGACAGTGTGCAGTTCGTAGTATTGGCAGAGCATTCTTTAGACTTAAATCAATACTACCACAGTACAAGAATCTTGATAGTTCGCGAAAGTCTTTGGATGAAATATTTTGAATTTTAACAGAATTCGTTGGATTTAATATTCCGCATCCGCAAATCATACGACCAAGAACGTCACTTGCTAAACCAACAATAAGTCGATGAGCTGGAATTTCTTCATCGTCCATTTCAATGTAAAATGAAATATCCGAATACAGTGGACAGCCAACCAGAGCAGCAATTTTTGTATATAATGAATTATTTAATATTTCCTTGGATTCTTCTACGGATTCTTCATTTAGGTTTTCCATGGTATTTTCAGTATATCCGACTATAGACTATAACTTTATTATTCTTAATCAAACAACTATTTACTATATATTATGCAAATGGACTGTAAATATTTACTATAAGCGAATCAATAACACGGTGCAACACGTAAAATGTAAACAAAATTCTGACTTTAGTTCCTGGATAAGTACCCACCCAAACTAGCAATAAACCCTATTTGGGTTTTGATTATAGTTTAATTAATATTAATATATATTAATTAATTATATTAATTAAACTATAGTTTTGATAGTTTTAGTTTGACATATTTGTATACCGTTATAAACTTTTTTGCTCGAGATTCAGCTATATCTCGTATATACGCAGACGAAATGTTTTGTCACTAAAATACACAGCATGTCGAGTTCAGATTTGCACTCTTTCGGGATGGATTTAGTTCATAAAGCCGAAAAAAATGCAATTTTTACACCTTTTCGAATATGCGATTCACAAACCATGCATATAACTTTGACTCAAAATGTCCACTGCATCAACACGAGTAACATATTTGCTAAATGTTGCAAATATTTCCCACTAAAATATATGTCAACCTTACAAACAAATTTTTGTATTTATTTTATTTTCATCAAAAATATCGAATGGTTAGTAAGAAAAAGTTAAAACCCAATTTCTTGAACGGAAAATCTGAAGAAAGCAGACATTTTTGTGTGAAATTCCTTACAACGGCCAAAAGAACTATGAGGATCGTCTGTAGGCAGTGGCGGGTACAGAGTTTTCGGGGCCTAGGGCAAAGAGAAAATCGGAGGCCCCCCGAAAACTAAAACAAATTAATTATAAGTGACAAGACACTAATATTCTTTCGCTAACATATTACCAGGGCAAGATTTTTCTTAAATACATCACCGAAAAATATATTTCTTTTAATAAATATCTGTATTGTATTTTCAATCGTACAGCCTCGCAGCGAAATTTTTTGATAAAAACAAATTTTAAAACAGAAATGTTATTATTTTGAGGCCTCCTTGGCAATCACAAAAAAATATTTTTTTTATTTAATTCAAATCTGTATTCTCTTTTCATTGGTATAACGTATAACTAACAGAAAGATCATCATATTAGACATTAATGGTTTAATTAATAATAATTAAACTGTATTTGACATTTAGACATGTATATTGTATATATTAAATTAAAATTGCCGCGCAGCGAATTTTTTTGAAAATATTTTAAAACACGAAATTTTGAAAGTTTGGGGGGAATTATTGTGTACATATTTCAAATAACTAAAAAAGGTATAAAAATTTAAAATAAATAAGTTGATAATTTGGGGAGCCCTTTGAGTCATCGGGGGCCCTAGACATTTGCCTAAATGGCCTATTGGGAAATACGCCGCCGTGTATATACATATTTAATTTTCTTTGAACTTAAAATTACCTTTCTTGCTCCAGCATGAGAAGAATCATTAATATTATTATCAAAATTGAAACATTTTGTAAAGTCATTTTCAATCGATAAGACTGATCTTCTGACATTGCACTTCTTAAATTATTTTAATTAAACCCAATTTTGAAAATGATCTCTCTGCTTCACAATTGGTAATTGGTAATGTTAAAAAAAAAATTTAAATAATATAAAAAGTTGGAAAAGTTTGCGAATGTCTGTTTGCCTGCTTTGGAATAAGAGGACAAGATGTTGATGATAAAAAAACGGATTTTGGGGCAATGGTCCTTCTTGCCCATACTACAGTCCGCCCCTGTAGAGTAGGTTATTGCAACGTTTAGCAAAGTTACTTGTGTTGATTTAGAGAACATTTTTGACACATACAGTTATACCCAAATATGCATGGTTTGTAAGTTACTTATAGTCGAAAATATGAAAAAAAAAATTTTTTTTGCTTTCTGTACTAAAACATCCCGAAAGAGTGAAAATCTGAACTAGATATGGTCACAAAAGTTGTGTATTTTGGGGTAAAAAACTTTTCGTCTAAAGATTGCATTGAGAAAATCCCAATATAATTTACGAGATATAGCCGTGCAAAACCAAATCTCGAGCAAAAAGTTTATAATGATATGAAAAAATTTCAAATTTTCAAACTAACTAAATTATCAAAACCCAAATAGGGGTGAACTGAAGTCAGAATTTGGTTTACATTCGATATCTTCGAAAATGTTGCACAGTGTAATTAAATATGTTTTTTACGTTCTGTAAAATAATATAGGTAGATACCGTTTGAAAATAACAGAATGTTCTATATAGGCGAAAAACAAGTGTAATAACAAATCGATATATGGAAGCAAAAGTAATGTTTTATTCCGTTTTTTTAAACTGATTTTGATTCGTTAAAAAATATTTTTCATTGTAAACATACTTGTACCATAAAAAAATTACATAAGAACTGCCGTTAGGCATAGAATACAGGTAAAAAGTTGTCCTTCGTAGATTAAAGTTCAGTGACGCAAAAAACCGTCATTTCAAATTTTAATATGATATTTGCAAAAAGGCCGGCAAGGACAAAATTCAAAATGTTCTCGTTTCTGTTGTAATTTTCGTATGGCAGGGGGCTCCTGCTGAATGCGCCGGTAAAGTGAATTTTTCCCAAAATTAATTTAAATATTACTTTCCCAAATTTTTGGTTTCACTGTTTTTCACCTATATATTCTTTCTTTAAAATTTCAAATTTCAAATCAATTATATATGAAAATTACGGGTTTTCGCACACTTTTGCAAGTGATGTTTTATTTATTTTTTTTTTTATTTAATCGTGTGTACTCATTAAAAAAACAATTTTTTGGAAAATATTTTTTTTTGTGGTTCTCGAGTTACAAGGTGGCCAAAATCGCGTGCAGTGTTGATATAAAACAGCTGCCAAAAAATAACTATGTGTCCGAATAAAACGAAAGTTTGTAGATCTATAGGATATTTACAGGATTATCCGACAAAAATAAAAAATTTAGGTTTTGTGGAATATTTTCATAATTCAAAATAGATACCATTAATTAAATCATTTTTTTAAAGAATAGATATACAAATAGAAATACAAATAAATACAAAAAAAAACGATCATTTCAATTTCTTGGTTCAAAAAAATAATTTATATTACAATTTAAATAGAAGAAGAATATTTGTTTTATTTTTGAATTATTTGACCACACATCGTATGTGTTAGACTTTGTTCTTTTACATCATCATAAGGCACCAAAACTACATGAAAATGGTTGTGTTTCTCTTAAAATCGGAATATTATAGAAATCGACATGGAACATTTTAGCAATTATTGTAAAATATTTGTTCTACATCCTCTCGTTCGTATTTCATCGATTTCGAGAGCCAATTTCATTTCATCAGTTAGCTCCGCTGGTTCATCATCAATTGTGGACAGACGAACTTCATCATTTGAATTATGTTCGTCTTCATTAAAGTTTAATTTTTCACTTCGCTCCTCTTTAACTTTAAATAATATTAAATCAGGACATTGTTGATTGAATAGCGTAGGTGTCGGTCTTAATGTCGTACCACGTAAAAATCGTCCATAAAAACGATTTGGATCTTCATTTACGGACCAATTAAACCGATATTGTTCGCTTGGCACCGACATTAATGCAAATGGGGCGGGCACACCTTTCTCCTCTTCATCGCTTTCTCCATTCTCCGACAATCGATCATAGACTTGATCATGCGAATAAACATTTAAATCTGGACATATTTCAACTAATGGACGTGAATCATTGTCACAATATTCGGCACGATGCCCGGCACCAGCACACAGGCAACAAAACTGTGCTTTATTTGGTATTTCAGAGGCGACAGTTAGTGGAACATTTGATTTTGTCTGTAAATAAAGAAAATAGTTACTAAATTTTATAAAACTTTCTTTTCCCTATTTTAATTACCGTGGAATGATATCTTCTCCATTGATCGGGACATTCGTCTCGTTCATGGCCCTTGCCATTGCACAACGTACACGAAGACAGAGTTTTATGATAGCAATTATCACATCCTCGACAATAGTTAAACACTTGAGCGGTGCCACACTACAAATAAAATAAAATTTTAATTATTCGCGAACCAAACAAATAAATTAGCTACTTAATTCTGGAAGTAATTTTAAAGGCTGTCTATGGATTCTTATGTGGTATACAGACAATGCCAAAAAATGACAAATCTCCGAAAAACAGTTGCTCGAATGTACAATTCCCCTTAAAGTAACGAATCGACAATTTCCCGAAATAAAAATTCCCCGAAACGAACATTTCCCGAAACAATTCGCCAAAACGAAAATTCTCCGATAAAAGAATTGCCCGAAACGACAATTTCAAATTTTTTAATTTAAAAAAAAATGTTCATTTTAATTTTTAAAAAAAATTACCTAATTGGAATAATTTAAAATCGAGGCGGTAGTCACCTATGGAAGTCTTGGGACACCTTTTTAGAAGTCTTGGAAGTTTTTTGGAAGTCTTGGAAATCTTTGGAAGTCTTGGCAATCTTTGGAAGTCTTTTGAAAGTATGTCAAGTCTTTTGGAAGTCTTGGAAGTCTTTTTAAAATGGAAGTCTGTGGGACAAAATGTTTTCAGGTGGTTACCCCTTCGTTTAAAATATTTTTAAAAAATTAATTTTTTTTTTTTAATTTGGATTTCTAATTTTTTTTTTTTATTGTTGAAACATTTTTTCTCACAAAAACAAAATACCTTCCCACTTCCAAGCCAGGTTTTTAAGTTCTATTAAATTCGGAGAATTGTCATTTCAGGACAGTAGCGCGCCGCGTCATAACTCGAAATACATTTACACCATCATTAACTTCCTTGGATGCCAAAACTTAGCTTTTATAATTCTTCAAAGGATTAATTTAACTTTTTTTTAATAATTGTTCGTTTGCAAGTTATACCAGAAGAAATACGACGGATCCAATTTGTACACTTTGGCATTAGAAACTTACTCTCAGACAGCATTTATCGGGACATTCTTTGTCCCGATGATGATCATTTTTGCCGCACATTGAGCAGCGACGCTCTCGTTCCGGTTCCAAGCACTGTTCTCGTACATGTCCAAACGAACGACAATTTGTACACTTACCAATGGCCAATGGCTTTCTGTCAATTATTTCGTATTCCTTTGCAAATTCATCTTCGGTTTTTATGTGCCAGTCGTCGGATGCTGTATTGGAAAATTTCACAATTATTATAAATAAGAAACTAAATCAAATTTTCTCTCTATAGAAATAAAATCTGAACGAAGGGGTAATCACATTTGGAAGTCTTGGGCTCCATTGGAAGTTTTGGAAGTCTTATAAAAGTTTTGAAATTCTTTTGGAAGTCTTTGGCAATTTTAAGGTAATCTTATAAAACATTTCGAAACCTTGGAATTCTTATGGAAATGGGAAGACTTATGTGATTTACTTGGAAGTCTTGAAAGTCTTATCAAAGTTTTGGAAGTCTTGTGAACGTTTTGAAAGAAAATGGATTTTTTTTGGAAGCCTGCAAGGTCTTGTAAGTTTTATGGAAGTCTGGTGGAAATATTATACAATTTTTTTTGGAAGTATATTTAATAGTAATCTTGGAGATCTTATAAAAAACCTTATGTAAGTTTTGGAAGTCTTAGAAGTTATGGATTCTTTTGGAAGTCTTGTAAGTCTTAGAAGAAAAGAAAATTATTTATATTTAGGAAAACTGCAGTCGGATAAGTTTTATGGATGTCTTGGAAATCTTTTGGAAGTTTTGGAAGTCTTGAAAAATGCATGTTGTTTTATGAAAATCTTGAAGTTCTTTTGGAAGTCTTGGAAGAAAATATTTTTTTTAGGATATCTGCCAAATCTGAGAAGTTTTAATCAAGACTTGAAAATCTAATGTAAGATTTGGAAGTCTTATGAAATCTTTAAAGTTTACTGGAAATCTAATGGAAATTTAGAAGTCTTGGAAAATGAATCGAAATCTTTTACGGAAATCTTAAGTTTTTTTTAAGTTTTAAAAAGAAGTCTTGAAAAAATTATGGAATTCTTTCGGAAGTCTTGTAAGCGAGCTTGGAAGTCTCTTGAAAGCATTGAAAGTCTTCTTATAGAAGTCTTATGAAGTGTTGAAAGACTGAAAGTCTTTTTTTGGAAATCTATGAAAAATAATCTTTTGGAAGCCTTAAAAGTTTGGTAAGTTTTATGGAAATCTTGAAAATATTTGAAAGCTTTAGAAGTCTTATGAATATTCTATGAATTATTGGAAGTCTTATAAGACTTATGGAAGTTTTATGTTAATCTAATGGAGTTTTTTGAAGTCTTGGGAAATTTGTGAAAATCTTGGAAATGTTGAAAGTATTATTTTTGAAATCTTGTAGGTCTGCGAAGTGTGATAGGTTTTATGGAAGTCTTACAAATCTAATTGAAGTTTTGGAAGTCTAATGAAATCTTTGAAGTTTTATGGAAATCTGATCAAGTCTTGGAAGATTAGAAAAGTCTTATGAAAGTTTTGTGTAAATTTAATGGAAGTTTTGGAAGTCTTGGAAATCATAGGCCCGATTATGAAACTCGATATTATCGATATCGAGTCGAGATTAAAATTCCGATACGCTCGAATGTAGCTATTAAGACTTCTCGATCGGATCGAGTGGTATAATTTATATACATTTTCATTGTTATACTCAATTTAGACTAACATTATCATCTAGAAGTCATAATAGCTACATTCGAGCGTATCGGAATTTTTATCTCGACTCGATACCGATAATATCGATTTTCATAATCGAGCCTCAGGGCGGCAAAGAATGTGAGAAGATTTTAAAAGTCGTACAGTAAAAAAGGCCATTGATAAAAGTGAATTTATTATATTGTATTATTTTATAATAGTCGTACAGATCAATCTCCATCTGTTGATTTCTAACTTCTTTAATTTCGAAAGTATTATTGCAGATTAATTATGAAGCAAATTTTTATTAATACTTTTATTTTAATGACCTCGTACATATAAAAACTCCTGCTTCGCTTGTACAAATATTTCCAACAAAAGAAACCATACAAATGTGTATCGGATTTTTTTTTAAATATTAAACGGATTGAACTGTCTTCTATTGCAATCGTAATTTTTTGACATTCTCTAATCGAAATGTGTGGATAGTAAGGAAATAGTCAAGAAAAAATCTTCTAAAAACTCATATATAATCCAAAGTTATGAAAATTCTTCTAATTTTTTTTTAAACAATCTAAATTATGACATTTTTCAGGTAAGAATCGGGTAAAATTATTCGTACACTACTACTACTAATTTAAATTTAAACACAATTTATTCCAACATCACAATATATTTTTTAATACATTCAATCGTTTAGTTTAACGTACATTTATTTTTTGTTAAACAACTTCTTATAATTTTGCTGGTTATTGAGTTTAAATGAAGTACTTTTATAGGCAATATATAGAAACATATTATTGTAATAAATATTTTGTAACCGATTTTGGTAATCGGCATTTTATTTGACATCTTTGAGATATTACTTATATAATATTGTATATAGAATTTGGTGTAACACACCGATTCCATGACAATTTTCAAGTTAATTTCCAACCGATTCTAATTTTTTTTATAAAACAAGATCAGATCGTTTAAAATTATCATGAAATTATGTGTATGTGAAATAGTGCAAGTTAGATATTTGATTTAGCAGCAAAAAGAAAATGCTTAATATTTATGATTACTTATAACTTTGACTAAAATATTATTATTTAAATATTTGTACTTAAAAATTATCTCATTTTATATATTTAATTTTGATTGAATTTTCCATTTAACTAAAGTTCTATCTAGATTGAACAAAACATATGCATACGAATAAGCGTATCGCTAAGTTTAGCATATCCACAATAGGGAAAAAATACAAAAAAGTACGAGACGAGAAGAATCAGTTTTTTAACATGCAAAACAACAAATATTTGTTAAATCTGACTCTTCTCGTCGCGTCGTTTGCTATCGCCCTAGTGTGAGCTATGCTTAATGTACGTGTTTTCTCATAGGACTTAAAATATTGAAAAAAAAACTTTATTATTTTTTAATTAAAAGCCAAAAAACGTGTCTTATTCTTTTTAGTGGAAGCCAAAGATTTTTTTTTATTTTTGCTTTTAATAATTACTAGATTTATGCCTTACATAAAATTAAATTATAACTCATTCAAGATGATTAATTTTTCTAAATTTCTATAATTTTAACATTTCTTTTACTCAATGCATATAAAATCTGGTGGTATCATAGCGCTAGCTAGCAATAACACTACAAGTTTTTTCACATTTGTCTAAAAACAGACTTTGTAACCGAAAATTTACAGATAAAAACAATTTAATTAAATACGATAAAGTGCAAACTGTTTTTTTAGATAAATAGACAACCGTTAATTTTATCTAATGTATCTTTATGTTAAATAAAAAATTCGAACTAAAATATCTGCGTAAAAACATCGCACCAATTTTAAAGTAAAATTAATAATAATTACTAATAATAATAATTAAACTATCAGTAATGAGTGACGAATTTCTATGATACCATGGGATTTATTGATTTTGAAATTTTATTTTATCAATCTTAAGAGGCTTAGAGCAGTCAAGAAGCAACAAATGGATAAATTTAAATTGTAATTTGAACATTTTGTACGGAGCGACAAAGTTCCACTTTTGAAGGTACCAGATAAAATGCAGGCGACACTTGTTTGCCACACGGACAATGACAGCCCATAATCCAACTGAAACTGCCCAATTTACTTTTGCACTTTGGACAATGCAGTTTGCCTTGCGTTTGTTTCAGTATGCCGTCCATCCATGCCATTGGTTCTAGGAAGAAAACATCTTTGCACGGTTCCAACGGAACGGATGGCTCGGATGTATCAGCATCGGACGATCGATCACTGATCAAGGAATTATTTTTTAATTGATCTGAAATTTGATCAATTAAGAAACCACGACTATCGTCATCGTTATTTAGATGGGCTTGTGTAA
Source organism: Diadocidia ferruginosa (assembly GCA_027564275.1). Lineage (NCBI taxonomy): Eukaryota > Metazoa > Arthropoda > Insecta > Diptera > Diadocidiidae > Diadocidia > Diadocidia ferruginosa. The sequence continues at coordinate 4,147 of JANSTW010040860.1, read as the reverse complement.
CATTGGCCGTAATTTGATGTCTGGGCAATTGGTTATGTGTTATAATGTTACTTTTTGATGCCACAATACGACGACATTTTTTACAACGATAAACGATTGGTTCAGGCATTGTTTGTATCAGTCCCGGATCTGGTTTTATTAGATCCATACAATTTTGCGGTAAAATCTTGGCCTTGCGCACCTTATCGGCAGCCAATCGTAGACGGTAAGTTTTGTATTGTTCATTTTGAGCATCGATTTTCCATCCCATTTTATAGAACAGTCTTAGTTGTTGTACGAAACCTGAATTTGGACCCACGAAACGACGTTTTGATTTAACTCTGAAAATTAAACCATTGTATTTAAATTGAAAACAAAATTACGGATTTTTCTTTACCTTTCAAATGCTGGTGTAAAAGATAGTTTGTATTTTTTCATTAGATATGCTATCACAATAGCAGCACTACGACTAACGCCAAAATAACTAAAATTAAATATTTTTTAATATGTTTCATATTTTTATCGAAATTCTCAGAAAACTCTAATTTTATATCTATTTTATTTACGAATTAATTTAATTCAATTCTAGTTATGAATTTCAATAGTATTATAATTTTCGTAATACAAAATTTTAAATAAAAAAAATTTGAAAATTGTAGCATAAATTATTTGCCCATAAGGGTAATTAGTGGTATGACTCGAGATTTCAGTTACGTCAACTGACGAAATAAGTAACTTTTTCTTGTGAACCGAGAAGTATTGTAAATGGTCTAATTATAATTGCTATTAATCTTTTCTTGAGTCGTATTGTATAATTTTAGGCAGAAACTTAAATTCCATTCTTTATAATTTCGGTATTATTTCTCTGATTTAAATGATTTTTGTTATTCGAAATTATTTATGATTTCCGAAATGATTAATGATTTAAATAGAAATATTTGTTTTTATGATTGATATTATGATTATTAGATATTAACCTGGCTGCCTTGAAAAGTTTATTATACTTAAGCGTAGCTCTATATTGCACTTACCAATGAACTAAAATTCGTTTATTATTTTCTAAAACATTTTCAATAAATTCTATACATTCTACAAAACGACTAAGTAAATCTTCTTTGGCAACATCAGAAACTGAAAAGAATTTTATTAACATTTTTACAAAATTGAATTATAAAGACACAAAACTATTTACCTTGAACATATTTATTTGTAATTGATGATTGTTGTAAAACATGACAAGGAAGTGGGCACGAGTCTACGGTTAATATATATGTGATGTTATTATTTCTTAGTGTATCCATGTCAGTGGCGGCTGTTACATTGCCTGAAAAAAATACAATAAAATAAAATTACTTTTAAGATTAAATAAATCATATGTTGAAATTCAATTGTTAACCTTTGGATAAACTTCCATTACATACATCATGAATCTCGCGTCAGATCAGTGAGGGAATTTAAATGCAGTTTATATTTCGAATTTACAATTCTGAAGAAAACAAATTGAGTGTCTTTTTTATTTCAATGGAGTTTTTAGATGATTGAATAGTTTATAATAGCAACGCCTTTTAAAGGGTATTTATTTCTCTTGTTAATGCTCTATCACCATAGTTGCGACCTTTTTACTCCAAATTGGGGAGCATAGGGACCATTTTACCATTTTTTCTATCTGATACTATAGTTTTTTTATTGAAGACGAAGTTGGAGTGTTGTCAGCAACTCGCACTGTTGATGCCCTATACTTTTATATATAGTAAAGGACGATTTCTTTTAATTTCTATAAGTGATTTACTTTTAGTAACTATACAGACAAAGATTATAATCTCTACAGATTTCTGAAGCTAGTTAAAACTTAATAAATTGTCCCTTCTTGGCGAGTAAAGAACACAACAATTTTTACAATAATGAAATGATTGGAATATTGAAGGAGTTTACTTTAAATTTTAAAACTTTTTAAAGTATTGATTTAAAAAAAATATAAATAAATCAATAATTGTTGAAAATATTTGTTGTACAAACCTAACCAAAGACCCTTTTCTATTTGATCCAAGCTAACGGGTCCTCCATCGAAATCATCTCTGCTCAAAGCAGCAGCCGCAGCACCGCTTGCAGCTTTATTTGGATTTTGATTACTGATGTTCTGTACAACTATTTCGGCCATCATTTAAATTTAGAAAATATTTAAAATAAAGTTTTTCAAGCCATATAAATAATTTCATCAGATTCCGAAATTATTTATTTATGTTTTGTTGCGAATTTTCTTTGGTATGGACATTCGCGCGCATACACAGTACGTATATTTACGTATATACGTATGATTTTTTTAGAACAAATTCAAAATTTCCTGCAGGGACAAACGAAGAAATTTCCAGAGTAAAAAAAATTATTTGTGCAATTTTTAGGGAAGAGGAAGACATTTATAGACAAAGCCAGAATCCAAAGGTCCTTTTGTGCTTAATTAAAGTCCATTATAACGTAGACACATTTAATTACTATAAACTTCTTTGAGGAATTCCACAACAGCAATATAATCATGGCCAATGATAAAATTGAAGAGGTAATTTTCGGCATTTTTTGTTTATTCCATATTTTTTGCCATAACCTCAACACGCATTGTAATCTTATTATATAGCTAACAAAAGATCTAAATGAATACAAAACATTTCTGGAACAAGCCACCCGAACAACCATAAAAAATACCATATCTGTGGAAATCCGTAAAATTGAATCGAAAATATCATTATTAAGAGAAGAGGAGAAGGCCAGTGCTGCCACGCCAACCTCAAGCATTCCAAGATCCGAATCGACCGGTGTAAAATTGTATGAAGTTGAACTAACCAATTATGGTTGGGATCAAAGTGATAAATTTATAAAAATATTTGTAACACTTGATGGTGTACAAGGTTTTGCTGAAAACGATGTGAGTGTCGCATACACATCAAACTCAATTCAATTGCTTGCCAAAGGCACTAACAAGGAATACAAATTGATTATTAAAAATTTACTGGAAAACATCGATGTGGAAAAAAGTTATCGAAAAATTAAAACAAATATGATTGCAATTTATGCAAAGAAAGTAAAAGAAGGTAATTTATTTTAAAGATTTTTGATCCGTATGGTTGTTTCAATAGTCCATTTTTTATAGGTTCAAAATGGTCTCATCTAACGGTCATTGCAAAGCGATCCGAAGAAAGCAAGAAAATATTGCCCGATAAGGAGGACACGTCTGCATCAAGCGATCCACAAAGTGGTTTGTTTAATATCATGAAAAATATGTACCAAACCGGTGATCCTGAAATGAAGAAAATGATTTCAAAAATTTGGGTGGAAGGAGAAGAGAAACGGGCCAGAGGCGAAGCACCGGGTATGCCATCATTTAACAACGACGATTAACTTAGTTTGTAATATTTTTGTAATGCTAAATGTTGTTCATTCGCATTTGCATATGTAAGGCAAATGTAATAAAAATAACGGAATTATAAATGTAATAATAATAATAATTTAATTTGAGAAACCATTCATCGATCCCTTTGCCACAGTATCTAATACACATGATGAACCGTTGCCAAATTTTGGAGGGGTACGTTATTATTAGTGATCTTTGAATCTGGGATTATATTTACCGTTAGGTCAAACTTCAAATGGAAAGTTTCGCTCTATATATATTTTATATAGGTATATTTTTTATGCTGGAATATATATGCGAACATTATAGACAGTTTTACGAATTTTGGTCAATTTTTGTGTAACTGCATTATAAGTGCTCGTATCGTATACTCTTGGATTCTATTTGGAGTCACTAGGTTAAAGACGAGGAGCCTCCCAACTTTCTTGCTGTTAAGAATAATTTTACTTTTTTCGACCGTTGATTTGAAATATGTTAACATTTTAAAACAGGCTAATCGGTCTAATTCAAAGTAAAGTTATTCTCAAATAAAATGAGTGGGTCGGCTTGGGCAAACGTACCTTTCTTCGCCCAGCCTTGAAAAATATTGTTAACTTTAGAAAAAAAAACTATGTTTTTTCTTAAAACAAATAATCCATGAAGAAATCTCAGCACTTTGCCTCGGACCGATTTTTTAACTATAACATATTTAGAAGTACTAGAATTTACTAGAGTCGCGTCAATACGCAATTTCGTGAAAAATAAGCCCCAGAAATTTTGTACAGA
>JANSTW010040849.1:0-14551 GCA_027564275.1 Diadocidia ferruginosa | reverse complement strand
CTACCGAGCCTCGAACCCACAACCTCTTGATTTATAGAGCCGTGACTTTACCCACAGCTCCATACTGGTTATTATATAAAATTGACTGATAAAACCTAAATATTTTCAATATTCATCTTTCTTAAAAAAAATTGAACAGTTCGAAAATAGTGGGCAATATTATGTCGAATGTTTATATGCGTATAAATACTTAAAACTAAAAATTAAAATAATCAATAGTTGCATCCCCTTCATAATATATCAGCCCCTAAAGTTACGTGTATTTGGCAAATGTACCATGTTTGAAGCCAAAAACGAGGAAGTGGGGGACGTGATACAAATTTTTTGTTGGCTGGAAATTTTAGCATTTTATGTATATTATGCCCCGTTCAAAAGTTACAAGCGCCTAAGTAACCCTACAAACTACCCCCAAAAGTAATTACTACTACCACTAGAAAGCGATAATGCTCCAAAAATGACACCATCTCTTTCCTTTCTATATAGAATCAACCCCTGAAAAAAAAATATGGTTACATTTGGTGGACACAACCCTTCTTCGAAAGGGGAGGGCTTTAAGTTTGATGTTAAATGTTTTTTTTTCTAAAAAAAAGTACAAAGAGGAGGTGGAGGATGTTTGGTTTCATATAAAAGGTATTTTTATTATCTATTTCCTAAAAAAAAATTGAAAGCAATACGACGCCCCTAGGCGTAGGGGTGGCCCAAAAAGCTTTTGTAAATAAAGAAAATCATTATGTAGAAAAGAGGGAGGGGGGAATAGACCGTGTTTAGTATCAAATAAAATGTATTTGAAATACCTACAAAATTGAAAAAAAAAAAAATGATTTGACCCTTCCTGATCGAAAGTCAAAGGAGAAAATATTATTGATTTTGTATATTAGATTTTAGCACTTGCCCTTCGCCCAGGAAGATGAAATAGTTTTAATTTTTTTTTTGTATCTTGTAGGTATTTCAAATACATTTCATTTGATGTTAAACACGGCCTATTCCCCTCTCCCTTTTCTTCATTATGATTTTTTTTTTATTACAAAAGCTTTTTGCGCCACCCCTTAGCCTAGGGGGGTCGTATCGCTTTAAATTATTTATAACAAGTAGATAATAAAAACACCGTTCAAATGATACCATACACTTTCCACCCCCTATTTGTCTGTTTTTTAAAAAGAAACATTTCCCATTAAACTTAAAGACCCTCCCCTTTCGAGGGAGGGGTGTGTCCGCCAAATGTCACCATATAATTTTTCACGGGTTGATTCTATATAGAAAGGAAAGGGATGGGGTTTGTAGGGTTATTTAGGCGCTTGTAACTTTTGAACGGGTCATAATATGCTTTTTCCTGTAAAGAGTTATGACTAATAGAAACATACTGAAAATATGCTTAAAAAGCCCTGCTGCCACGTATTAAATTTTTTTTTAACTGACCGATAAATGGTTTGATTTGTACTGTTAAATGGAATACATAAAAAAAATTCTAAGCAAATACAAAATGTTCTGTAAAAATTCCTGTAAAAATATTAAAATATATATTTATAGGGGTGATGTCAAATGAAAGGTCTTGACAAGGGCTACAACTCTAGTTCTATAAGAGTTATAGTTCATCGCTCTCTCATCGGGCGACAGAAGGAATATCTTAGAAAGTAAATTTTATTTGCCTGTGGCAAAAGAAGGACTAAAACCCATAAAACTAAAATTGTAGCTCTTGTAAAGACCTTTCATTTAAATACACACAACCCACATATAAAAATTTATTTTTGATATTTTTCAAACAAACGATAAAGGGGTGTTTTCATTGGAGAATAATAAATATTGGGTGGAAAAATAATGCGAGAAGTATCTTTCATACGAGAAAATAGGGACCAAAACGCACGATAAAAAAATATCGTTGATGATAACGTAGGAATATCGGGTGAAATATCCACAAAATTTTTCTACAAAAAAATATTTGGCGAATCTGCAGTATAGCGAATATGCTCCAAATAGACAAAAAAAATTAAACTACGGGTATTGGAGGAAACCCCCCCACTTTCTGCAGGGGAGGGGTTTACAGTTTGTATGCAAAAGTTTCCACACCTATACAGAATGGTAGAATAGGCAAATTAAATTTATTTGTAGTGTGAACATAAGAGGGATCACCCCGCTTTCAAAATGGGAGGGGCTTTTGTATGAAAAATATCAAAAATATATTTTAATATAGGTTGTGTGTATTCAAATGAAAAGTCTTGACAAGAGCTACAACTTTAGTTTTAAGAGTTGTAGTCCATCGTCCTCCCATCAGCCTCTAGGAGTTAAAGGATTTCTTAGAAGGAATATTTTATTTGCCTATCTGCGAACAGAAGAGGGAACGATAGACTAAAATCCTTAGAATTAAAATTTAAGCTCATGTCAAAACCTTTCATTTGAATACAAACAATCTATATAAAAATTTATTTTTGATATTATTCATGCAAACGATAAGCCCCTCTCATTTTGAAATGGAAGGAGTTACCCCTATAAATTTACACCAGAAAAACAATTAAAACTTTAACCTCCCCCCAGCCGAAAGAGGGGGTTTCCCCCAAAAGTCGTAGTATAAATTTTTGGTCAGAGATGACCCTTTACAGAATAAAAGAGGTGGGGTCCTATTTGGAGCATATTCGCTATACTGCAGTTAAGTCCTTAAAAATATTCGATGTATAGTATTCTTTTTGTGAAAGTTATTAATTATTAAATAGACATATTTCTGGGACTTATATATATATTATCAGTCAAACAATCTGACCAAATAGAACTGGGACGATAATGAATGAGAGAATCCACAGAAAGGTCAATTCGGTTATTTGTCTTTAAAATACAATATGAATTATATTGATAGTAAAAATATTGAGTATGATATATCCGTACATAAAGATAAACTTTATCGTCAAATGTTATTATTTTTTCAATACAAGCGTAAACCGGCATATCATTCTCATATTTAATACAAACAAAAAGACCGTTTCGATACTCTGTTCCATGAAAATGAATTTGTTTTACTAAATAACACTCTTTATTCAAACTTATGTCAATTTTAAATTCTTTTTGATCATTAAGTGTTGTTATTTCAAACGAAGAGTACTCAATAAATTTTGGTATGTTATTCATGTTATAAGATAAAATAATTTGTTGTTTTTGGGCAATAGACTTCGTAATATTTTTGAAATTTCGCATAACATGGGCTTGCTCTTTAATTTCGTTATGCTTTCCTTCGTAACGCATACACCAATATTGAATCATTGGACCAATTTCTAAAATACTATCCGCATAATGCTCCATATGATGATGTTTGTTTATTTTATTTACATTTGGAAATAATGTTGAAAATATGCAATTGTGATCTTTTATTAATTCGCGTAAATATATTGTCATATGCGTACTTATTTCTGGATTAAAAACAATGTTCATTATTTTTAAAAGAATCAAAATTAATTCTAAATGAGGATTATCATCTAATGGAATTTTATCTCCAATTAAAAATGGAAGCGATCTTATAAGACACCAAGTTTGCATGGCAGTCTGTTTAATTTTTCCTTCTTTTATATTATGTAACATATTATAAGTGAAATTTGGACTGGGTCTATTTCTACTTTCAGGATAACCAACTACAAAAGATTTAATTCTATTATTAAGAAAAGAAATATTAAAATATTGTTTTTCAAATATAAAATAATTAAGAACCAATTTTAATTCTAGTTCGCAAACTCCCTCCAACAGATCGTGCATTATGTCAAATGTGAAATTAGAAGTACAATGAAAATGTTTACTTTGATTTAAAATGGTATCGCCATGCATACCATATGTAGATAAATTAGTATTTGAATTTAAATTTTCATTGTATGAAGTAATATTCCTTAATGCAAATTTGTCGCAAAAAGCTTTAGAATGCAGTTCATTTCGTGTTATATAACACGACCGACAAAACAATTTTGCTGCTGGAGATAAAAAATTAAAAAGTTGGTGAATAGCAAGACCATCTGCACACACATTAATGAATGTTCCTCTAAGTACGTATGGTTGATTGTTAACAGTTATCAACACTCCATTATCCGATTCCATTTCAGAAATTTCTTCCATAAATTTTTTTAATATGGCATTAAAGCCGTATTTTTTTAGATCTTCTGTATAACATAATATAAATGGAAAAATGAAATTAAGACTGCTATTTATATAAGATGGTAAATTTTGAACCGTAAAGTAAAATGCTCCAACTTTGTGCACCGATACTTTCGATCCTAATGGGTTAGTAACTTCAACATCATCAAAATATATTTGTATTCGTATTGCATTTGGATGTTGAGCGAAAAAAACACTTTTTTTAAATTGGTTACCATCTTTAAACGATCGTAAAGTACCATCATCTGGGAAACTTTTTTCATTTTGTATAAGTTCAAATAATTTCGGATTATTTAAAATAGTTTGCAAAGTTTTTATAATACTTATGTACTGATAAGTTTCGGGAATTGTTTTTGTTATGGGCATTGTATTTACGAACGTGTGTTCAAGTCTCGAACCTAAAGAAATTTCTGCAGAACAAAAATATGGAGTGTTGTTTTTAATATATGAAATTTGTTGGTATGGAGTTTTAAATTTATGAAACGGTGAAAAATTAAAATTATTTAAATACAAGGATGCAGAAGTTTCCGAAATATGGTTTTCTTCAATAAATATTTCGGAATTTACTTTTAATTGTTTTTTAATAAACGATAACAATTCCTCGAAACCATCAATTGCATATTGCAAATTTCGACCGGTTAAAGAAGTTTTTTTTTTTAAAAAATGTATAAAATTCCCTGCTTTTTTATTTAGCTCTACCTCAAAAGCATCTTTTAAAATAGGAAGCTTCTGTGTCTCATTAGGAAATTCAATAACAATTTCATTCACATTGATATAATTTGCTTGATTTTCTTCAACAATAGGAGTTTTTTTAATTAACAAATTAGTATGAGCTATTCTTATATGCTTAGTATACGATGCAAACAAATTAAACGATTTTTTGCAACCGTCATTGGAGCATTCAAAATTATTAAATCCACCATATCGACCAAGCCTTAAACCATGGGTTAATTTAAAATGTACGCTTATAGACTTTATATCGCAAAATATGTTTTTTTTGCATAAAAAACAAGACAACGTCATTGTTTAAAAAAAAATTATTATATAGTAAACAATTTTCTTCTTCTTTAAATCATGTTCTTAAAATCCCGACTTACCATCAAAATTATTGATAACTTCTGCAGATATCTTGAATTTACTTAAAATATCTTTAAGTTGTTGCTCCATTTTTCGTAAACTCTTTTGTCAAATATTATTAATTTTGCCAATCGATACAAAAATGTCTAAAAAAAAACAACAATATTAATTAGATCGTAAATGTACAATGCAAAAAATATGTTTCAGCAAGGAAAGATCGGTCCGAGCCTCCAGCATAACTCGGATGCTGCTTTTACTATCATTTAACATTTAAAAACTAACAAAAGTTCTAAAAGTCGTATTATATTTTTTAATCGAGACTATAACCGTAAACTTCAGCCGCCCCTTTAACCTTTTCCCTAACTCCAAATGCAATCCCAGCACCAATTGACCGGGAACTTTAAAGGTTTTCCCCCAGAGGGGTTTAAAGTTTGGACAACATTTCAGAAACAAATATTTTTAGGAGAGTTTGGGGTAGGGGTATGCACATTTTTATTCATTATAAAGGCGAGTTCAAAAAAAACTCAAAACTTTTATGGCTCACTCCTTCATGTATCCAGCTATCATTTTATACTCACCAATACACCGACCCCGCCCACCCCTACGCATAAATATATGAAAAAACCGATATTTGCCCCTTCTACATGAAATGTTGGATTTGTCTTCAGCCAAAACACTTTCTCTATATGCTCATATTTTTTGGCCATTTTTACCAAATAAATCGTATGGGAGCCCCCCTCGCCTTTGACCTATATATCCCAAATGCAATCTCAGAGTATTAGATCATTAAAAACTCACTTTTACTTTTTTGGCTAAATCCGTCTACTGGTGTAAAACTTTATTATGTCTAATAATTTGCTGCCAGGCAGACGTACGAACGGACGGACAGACACTTTTTAGTTCTTCTCTCAGGACGTCATAAAAATCATAAAAAAAATTATGGTTTGTACTATTTTCATACAAACTTCATATATATACAAAAAAAAAAGTAAAGCAAAAATAAGATGGAGAGGCCCCCACGTTTTTAAAACTTAAAACCCACCCACACCAAAATTGACCGAAATCCGCAAAACTTTCTCTATAATATGCTCATATAATTTGGAAATTAAAAAAAATATATATATTATATTATATGGAGCCACCTTTTCATTTGACCTCGAGACACTAAATACAATTAATATCCCAGATGCAAGGACTACTAAGAACTCAGATTTAGCCAAATCCGTCTACTATCAAAAAATATTCTTAATTTTTTGCTGCCAATCTAATTTCCCTTTAAGGATATCGCACACTTAGGCGACAGCAAGCGATAGCAAGCGACGCGATTAAAAGAGTCAGTTTTTAAACATACAAAACAACAAAAACAAATATTTTTTTATATTTGTTGTTGTTTTGTATGTTAAAAAACTGACTCTTTCAATAGACTGTGTTTAAAAAATTTCATAACCTCACTTTATAGCACTTTTCTAGTGCAAATAATATCCAGCCAAACAAAAACAACAACAAATTGTATGGAGAAACGAATATTATTTTGACGTTTAACATGCCCAATCGCGTCGCGCCGCTTCTCTTCCAATCGCCTAAGTGTGCGCACATCTTTCTACCGCATAAGGCACCCCGAAAATTGTCACGAAATATTTTTTTTATATATTTTTAAAGCACATATAATTTTTGTTCATCTTTTTGTATATTTATATAGCGTTTGCGGCTAAGCTGATGAAACAAATATTTTTTTAAAAAAGTACTTCTTTGTTGTATTTATTTTATCACCATTTTATGGCTATAATTGTGTTATAATTGTTTCAAAAAAAATATAAATGTTTCCTATTTTTTTTTCATTTATTTTATAGACAATAGGTACAATTTCTTATAATCAGCCTCCCCGAAATCAACTAAAAGACAACAAGTCTCTTGCCAACGGTTGTATGAAATTGTCAGAGTTTTTTTTTAAGAAAATGTGAAAGAAAATCGGAAAATTTGTTTGTTAAAGTTAAGTTTTAAATTTATTTGTTAAAATTTGATTTTTTTTTATAATACAATTACTTTATTTTGGTCCATAAAATGTTTACAATAATTAAAGTGTATTTTATATAGTGAAAAAATTACAAAATTATAGTAGCGACATCTATAATATCTTCTCATTAGATAAATGCAATGGTTGTTTGTGGAGATCTTAGATGTTGTAGATTTAGGTAGCGACCTTTAATATCATCTCATCGCAGATGAATTGATTTTTTTTAGAAAAATGCAATAGTTGAATAAATAGATCTTAGATGTCGCTACTGAGATTTTCTTTTTTGTTTCACTACTTAAAATAAATACACTTTGCAATAATATAAAGAATAACAAATAACAACAAATCAATACATTTGATAATAATGAGCATGACATTTAATGAATTTATTATTCAACATTTTTAAAACTAGCGGCAGCTTAGCCATATAAATAATTAACAAAAAAAATGTTATTTTGTTTAATTTATGTTTTTTAATTTATTTATTTTATAATAATTTATATAATTATATAGATATACTTAGTCGTATAAATTATATAATATACAATTAGAGATATGAATTTTCTTTTGAAGGCTTGGCAGTCTTCTTAATTATATTTTATTTGTTTATTTGTCCGCTACAAACCATATAATCGATTTTTAACTAACATCCTGACTAACTAGACATTTGAAACTTTTAGATTAGCTCAGAACTTGATGAAAATGTATATTAATACTGCCATTTTTTATTTTGTTGAAAAGTTAGTTCTGCAAATTTTTTACAGGTGGCGCTTCGCTCGAATAGTTTACAAAAGGGTTATTGAATAAAAATTCGAAAATGTTCTATTTATCTCGTATTATTTTAAAATAATTTTTATTAAAGCAGAGTCTGTTATATGCTAAACGTTTCTTTCAGTAATATGGACATCTTCAGTTAAAAAATATGTTTATATTACTAGAACGGCACGTTACGTCATTAAATAGATATTTTTGTAAATAGAAACTATTTCTCCAGCATTAAGGATACCGCACTTCTAGGCGACAGGAAGCGATAGCAAACGATGCGATTGAAAGAGTCAGTTTTTTTTAAACTTATAAACTAACAACAACAAATATTTTTCTAAATTTTGTTGTTTTGTATGTTAAAAAACTGACTCTTTCAATCGCGCCGCCTGCTATCGCCTAAGTGTGCGCGCACCTTTATAATATGTTAATCATCATCATCGTGTCCTTTACTCCAAATAAGAAGTCCACCAAGCTTACAAATTCGAAAATTCATACGCTCTTAAAGAAAATATCGGTCGATTAAAGCGACAAATTAAATATATTCAATTATAATAACTATAATAAAACATAAATAAAAACAATAAATTCTGTGCCTAAGTGATATTTGTGTGAAAAATTGGATGAAATCATATATTATTGGCCAATTTTTCATTATTAATTTTTGTTTTTCTATATTATATTTAATGTTCGTGTTTTGTTATACATATTTCTATAATATAAAAAAATGGGTAAACTTTAATTCTATTAAATGTAAAATATTAACAAAAGGCACATAATTTACAATAACAAAAAAATAAAATCATAGATTTTTTAAACATGAAATGAAAATTGGGACAAACATTTCACTTGGTATCCTTGTGTATAGTCACAATAAAATTAATTTTAAGTAGCGGCATCTTTGAACAAGTTCTCAAATATGTATTTTATTTCCGAAAATCGTACAGTTAATTGAAAAATACACTGCAACTTTCGAAAACGGAATACATAGATGCGCACCTACTCGTTCAAACATTGAGTTTTGCATAGAAAATTGTATTCTTAAACTAAGCTCAAAGATGGCGCCACTTAAAAAAGTCTTTCAATATTTCACTAGCAATACAGAAAAATATGTATTGCTTGAGTCGATCTTGGAAAGAATGATCTAATCAATGACTTTACACAATTTGAAAATTATTAGTTACACACAAGTGAATTTGTATTTTGTTTTGATAAATTTAAAATATATTTAAATTTAATGATATGAAATTTAAATATACAATTTATATAATGACTATTTATAGAGTATGCTGTTTCAGTAAAATAAATAAATAAGAACTTTTTACTGAATATTTATATGGAACAATGCATTATATAGAGAAATTAAAATCTCTTATATCATTGATATGGAAAGAAATAAAATAATAAAATAAAATGGTAAATATTTTATAAGAACTATAAACTAAAAACTAAAATTAAAACTATAATAAAAAATATTTAAATGTTGTGTAAAAAATTATATACTAAAGAAAAAAACGCAGACTCTCATCTTGCCGAACTCTAGCTATTATACATTTATATCAAATTTAAACTATATATATTTTTTTTAAATAAAAATTGTAGCGTTTGATAATTGATTTAAAAAAAATAATATAGTCTTAACAATTTCTAATATAATGATTCTATAAAAAAAAACTTTTGATTTAATTTTAAATTCAATTTGAATAAAAAATTTTATCAAAATCTTAAAAAAAACTATAAAACCACAAAAAAAACTCTTTAAATATTTTTACGTCTTTGTGTCCAGGACTATTTTATATAGGTAATTGTGATATAATTTTTAAGTTAACATTTTTGTTTTGTAATTGAAAATTATTGTATATTTTATGCGATAATAGTTATTATTTAAAAAAAAAACTAATTGTTTTTTTAAATCTAATAAACAATAACAATAATAGTAATATACATAATATTTGTCATTCGCATTATTAAAATAATTAAATTTTCAATAAATATACCAATCAACAACATTGCACAATATAGTAATAAATTGCGAATATTTTTTTTTGTTAAAACTTTAAAAGTTCATTTTTATGCGGTCCATATACGTAGAGTCAAAGCTGTATTTATTATATTTACTGAAACAATGACAGAAAATTTCAGTAGCGACATCTAATAGCATCTCATTCAACCATTCGATTTTCTATATAAATGGGTGAATGAAAAGATTTTATATAGATGTCACTACTGATAATTTCTTTCAATTGATTCACTACTTCAAATATATACACTTTGATAGAGTTTTTTTGATATAAATCACGTTTTTTATATGTAAAACACTTAAATGCTTTAAATAATTTTGGAAAAAAAAAGAATAGAAAAAGATTACAAATTAAATAGTAAGTTTTGATTAATATGGTCTGAGGGCAAATTTGTAGAATCCCTCTTGGATCCTCCTCAAACTCTGTAGGATTCTAGGGGAGTCTCCACTGAACAGCGTTTGTCCAGAGAGTTTGCGGCGCTCGGCCCCCTTTCGACGGGGAAGGGGTTTGAAGTTTGTATTGTGTATAAGAAATTAATTTTATTGATATTTTTTTTACCAATTTAAAAAAGCAAATTTGGACATTATAATAGTCAGGGCGAGAGAAAAACTAAAGATACGGTTTTTGTACATTTCTCTTCTTATCATCAACCCCTGCTTTGTTTATAATTTTCTTATCGGAGGGCTGCCGCCCCCGAAACCCCTACATTCTGAAACTCTCATAACTAAAGTTGTAGCCCTTGTCAAAACCTTTCATTTTATATCACACAATCCCTTTAAATGTTTATATTTAATTATTTTTCATACTAAGGTTAAGTCCCTCCTATTTTAAAGGGATGTGCTCCTCTTAAGTTTACACTACAATTTGTTTTAATTTATCCACCCTTCTATTCTGTATAAACTGTAAACTGGCATACAAACTTTAAACCCCTCCCCTGTTCAAAGGGGGTCCAAACGCCGCAAACTCGAAGAACAAACGTTGTTCAAGGAAGATGCCCCTACAACTCTTCAAAGTTTGGAGAGGATTCAAGAGGGGTTGAATTCACTTCACACTTCAGCCGGTCTGCGAATTGGACGATTTCTTACTATAGAACGCAATTCGATTTTTCTACAATAAATTAATAAGTCGTCCTATCCGCAGACCATATATACCAATACACACTTAAAAAAATAGGGAATATACCAAGGCAATTAAATAAACATATTTTTTATCATAATTATAATACATTCCAAAGCAGGTATGAGCTAATCATATTCGTCATACACGTTTGTTCTCATAATAAATATGCCTGGCGAATGATTTGCTCATGCACGCTCCGCAAAGTATCTATCTCAAAAACAATCAAAACAATAAACATTTTCTTTGCCCCGAAAAACCACAATAATAATTTAAATTTTTTTTTTGATAAATTAGCTAAAAATTAACCCTATGATGAATACGTGGGGTCCAATGAAACCCAGAAATTATGTTAAAGATGACATAAGATGGATTGTAATCATATTGAAGGACATTTTCGGCTCTATTTTCTTAAGAAAAGTCCAAAAAATTAGCTATTAACTATGTAAAAAATCAAAACTCAAATTGACAGCAGAATAGGATTGGCATTTTTGACGATTTTTAGAAAATTTGAGATGAACACTGTTGAACTAATTTATATTACCAACAAATAGTACTATTCGCTTATTATTTTATTTCATATTTATTACAAGTATCAACGATTACGTTATACTGACGAATTTTTAGAAAAATCCAGAAATATCCATGGGGTCGAATGGACCCCACATATGCATTCGTGTAGATGAAATCAAATCATATCCTAGATAGAGTTAAAAACATAGAAAACGAAAAATTTCAGTTTGGGCTAAAGTTCACTTTACCGGCGCAGACCCGGAGCATAGAAAAATTACAACAGAAACGAGAAAATTTTGTCCTTGCCCGCCTTTTTGCAAATTCGCAGAAGAAAAGAAAAATGGCCAGACATTGAACTAAAAGTTTAAACAACAACGCATGCGCAACACCTTTTTTTGACATACAACGCATGTGCAAAAACTTTTTTTTGACATGTACTTGCGAACGACTTTTCGGCAAATATCTCCCGCGGGGAGACGGCGAATTTTGTTGTTGTAATTTTTTTCAACCCATTTCGCCGCCTTACATATCGTATTAAAATTTGAAATGACGGTTTTTTGCGTCACTGAACTTTAATTTACGAAGTACAACTTTTTACCTGTATTTTATGCCTAACGGCAGTTCTTATGTAATTTTTCTATGGCGTAATTCCAAAATTTTCAACGTTCTACGGTAAAACGAAACCGAAGAATTTTTTTGTTAGCGAAAAGCTATATATATAGCGTGATCTGTCAAAATAATTGAGCAAAAATAGCAACATATAAAAAGCGCGATTTAAGTTTGGTAAAATTTTAAAAACTCCGCAATATTCACTTCAAAATTTTCGGTTGGAATTTCGTACGGGAATCGGGTATATTTTTCACGGAATCCCTTTTTTCTCGCAGATATGACGTTATTATCGCATGCAATGAGTAGATAAAGATATATTCGTATATTATATAAATTAATAACCAGAACTGCCCTGTTCATAATTGTTATGTATCTCTTCGGTTTAGTTGTAAAATTTATTTATTTATTTTATATTATATAGTCTACTTATATCTATAAAAATTATTTTAATTGTTTAAGTAATATGATAATAACATTATCTTATTATATTATAATAAATATACTTTTCTTAATACACTCGCAGAATAATATAATAAATGATAAAAAATATTTTTCATAAGTTTAAAGCTTTTACAGAGACGTTGACTATATTGTTCTATAGATAGATACGCGCGTCTTACGAGTATTCACCACGGAAATTAAACTCTTCTGTGGTGGCGCGACTGTAAAATCAATTTTTTTGTTCAGTAAATGCGAGTGTAAAGTGCTATATAGATAATTAAGAAAATCTTTTGTGTTAATTTTTAATTGATTGTATCGTTAAATTTGATTATTGAAATTATTAAATCTCAGAAAAACAATTTTAATGAAATCGTTAATTTATAAATTAAATAAATTTTTTACAAGATAAGATTAATGTTAGTAAAGTGGATAATTAAGTATACGAGAAATCGTTATAAATAGAAACTTTGTTAGAAATTAAACTCTAAAAATTTATTAGAAACATTTTAAGGAACAAATTAACAACAACAAAATGGCAAAACAATTTAATATTCAAGACAACAATAATGTGCCTGCGTATATTGTTAAGAAAAATATTCGAAAAAAACGGGTTTTTAATGTTGTCGATTCGTTCATATCGATATTGTTAATTTTTCCGATAATTCTAACATATTGGCGATCGACCATTCTAATTATGGATGACTTAGAATTTCTAACACCTTGGCGAAATTTCCTAATCGGTTCTGGTGTTAATATTCTATTTACCTTGACACGGCCCCTAATCTTCGATCCAGACAGTGTCGATAGGAGTCGAAAATTGACATTGTTCGAAAAGATTTTTCAATTTGCGAAACGGAAAATCTACAATTATGTGTTCAGTGTGTTTTGCTTAATGCAATTGGTGGGTGGATGGGGTGTTGTGGATTTACAGATTACTGGTAAAAAAATTGAAATTGCCCAGTTTATAAGATTTTCTCGAATCTTTAAAATAAATAAATCTTTCAGAGTTTTCATTCCTTACGGCCATTCTATTCACGGCTATATGCACAATCTCTTTGATGTCTTTGAAAAGTTATCGAAATGTTACTGCAGCTCCATTTGCCATAGACATTGATACAGATGAAAGTGTGTATGCATTTCAAACAAGATTTAGAATAAAGGTAAGCTATTAAAAAATATGGATATGAGCAATATCGAATAAAAAAACAAAGTGAAGGGTTCATAGCGAAAACACTGCGCTTCAAAATCAGGAAAATTGAGAGAACTTTTAAAGTGAGACATACTTACTACTTAGGTCTGGTTGAGTACACGACACGAACTATGGGACTACTAAAAACTCACCTCTATCGAATTTTGAAGAATTTCGTCTACTGGTGTAAAACTTTCTTGTGTCTAATAATTTGCTGACACACAGACGGACAGACTGACAGACGGACAGTCGGACGGACACTTTTTATTTTTTAGTTTTTCATCATAAAACGAAAAAAAACATGATCTCGGATATTTGACCATTTTAACCTAAATTATTGCATTTTTGTACTATTTTCATACTCCATATATTATATCATATGGTTTTTTGTGTTTGTATATTAATAGTAAAAGCAAAATTTTCAGACACCCCAAATTGTTGGATTTAACTTTAGAAAACTGCTTTAGATTTACTTTACGCAGTTAAAAATTTCTAACTCCGCCATTTTGGCTGAAATACAGTATAGCGGACCTCTTTAAAGGGGAGGGCCGCTATGCTGTATTTGCGAGGGACCGAGCGTAAAACCGGCTTCAATTGACCGGAGATTTTAAAGGTTTGCCCCTCAAAAGGGTTTAAATTTTGGTGAAAATTTCAGAAAAAATGATCTTTTAGGTGGTTTGAGGTGTA
>JANSTW010040838.1:0-14551 GCA_027564275.1 Diadocidia ferruginosa | reverse complement strand
GACCATAATACGCCATTGCTAACGACCTAAAATTGAGTTATATATTATACATTTAAAAAAAAAAATCTTGCCCCCCCAACAATTTCTTGAAATGACGTACCTGCTTCTAACCCTCTACCGCCCATAGTATATATGTTGGTGAAAAATGGTTGTACCAAAAAAATCTTAAAATTTTATGCTTTATAAAGTTGCATAAAAAAATTTAAAAATCAAAAAAAAAATTTCCAATAACCCAATTGAAGAAATCGCAAGGGGGAAGTCTTTACTTTTTTTATTATATAGTAAAAGCAGCATCCCAGTTATACTGGGGGCTCTCGGACCGATTTTTTTTAAATAATCTTATCTATCTTGCTCAGGAACCAACCTATTATTCGGAAAAATAACTTATAATACCAAATAAGAACTTTCTAACTTGATCGGTTCTGAAAATCAATAATATTAAAAAAGAACTTAGGTTAAGGGGGTAACGGGATCAAACCTATTATTCGGTAAATAACACATTGCGATAACAAATACGAAAAAAAACAACTTCCTAACGTGTTCGGTTTTAGAAATCCTCTTACCGTCATGAAACAACTTCTGTTCGGTATGATTTCGAGGACCTAGCTTATTAATCAGTAAAAAATATATCTTAGGCCCGATTATGAAACTCGATATTATCGGTATCGAGTCGAGATTAAAATGCCGATACGCTCGAATGTAGCTATACTAGTGTTAAGGGGGTCCCCACAAACATTTTTTGTTCTAGAGTTAAGGGTACAAAGGTCCCCTTAAGGGGGGGGGTTCAAAGTTTGTATGGAAAATTACAAGTATGAAATATTTTGATGATTTTATTTATATAAATGATAAAGGAGGTCCTCACAATTTTTTTTTGTTTTGCACTTGGGTTGGGGGGCGCCCCATTTAAGGGGGGGGGAGGTTCTACTAAAAACTCATCTCCACTAAGATTTTCTTAAATCCGTCTATTAATTTTAAGTAATTATTTGGTGGTCTATGATAACATTTTTAGGCGGCCGATGATAAAATGAAAGTCACCGATGACTAAATTTGTTTAGTTTTAATACATTTAATTTAACTAAACTTGAAAGATGTTTTAAGGGGGCTGCAGATACCCCAGTTCACCCTATATGACGTGTACTGAGACTTTTTTTTAGTAGAAGTTTGATAAAGATAAAGACCAAAATGGAAATTTAGTTGGAACATATGTGTGAACCAAAACATCACACAGCTATACATTTATAATCTATATCAAATAGCGAAACGTAATTTTTTTTTATTTTTCTTTATATATACGTTTAGTACAGGTGCTCAACTATGTAAAAAAAATTACCGGTAAAGGAGGTACATTTAAAATTTTTTTTTACCGGTAAACGTTAATGAAAATTAACGGTAACAGTAATTATCGGTAAAGGAACTATAGTGGTAGTAAACGAATTTTTCGGAATTTAACTCTATCAACTTTTTATTCCATCAAAAATTCAAAACCAATATGATTTGAGCATTGATCGATTTTACCTGTTCTTTTAGTCTATTCATTTTAGTCGACAAAGTATGCTGAAGCAGATGAGGCCGAGCAAAAAAAATGTATCAGCTTCAAAATTGTATAAAATGGATATAAATAAGATATTTCTTTTTTAGATGATTTAATTTTTTTGTATTTTTTTTTAAATTGTCCGTATTTTATTAAATATATGAAATATTATATCCTTTCTTAATTACCAAATTTCAATACAAATTAAACACCAAACAGCCATTATTATAACATATAAGGCGGCAATGTTCCATTTATAATTTTTACACTGAATATTTGTCATTTGATTTAATTCTTCTGAATTTATAAAAAGCTAAAACAGATTTAATTTTAGCTAAATCATTTTATAAAACTTGAAAGTTTATTTTTGTTATAAAAAAAATTTATAGTTATCATTACGGTTATTGAGTTATCAAACCTCATCGGTGGTGAGTGCGTAACAGTGAGGTGCGTAACGGCCAAACATTTTCTTTGAAAGAAAATTAGATAGAAATATATAAGCAATTTTAAATTCTGTAAAAAAATGTATCATGGGCTATAAAAAAGAACGATATTTTTTATGAGGTGCGTAACGTGAACAAAATAAAAAGTGTTTTGAGCATAATTCCGTTATTTTAAGATGTTTTTATAAACATTTTTTGGAAACTGAAAAATAATAAAAATCCAGTTAATTTCATAATTTTAAATTGTTGATATTCATCATAGGTATTAAACGGCTGATGTTTAAAATTTTGCGAAAGTGAGGTGCGTAACGCTGGAATTGCCCTATATATTAGGCTGGCCCTTATTTAAAAAGTTGCTCCGATTCTTGGAGCCACCCTCCATTTTTTTCGTTTAAATACAAAAACCAAAATGTAAAATTTTGAGATCGATCAAAGAACGTCTAGGACAGCCTCAAAGCCCTCAAAAATTGAAAAAAGTGAATTTTTACCATTTTTCCATCCTAATGCTGCTACATTTCAACCTAATAACAAATTTTTATTTCTTCAGGCGTTAATTCCTTGGGTACTATTTAATTTTTTAATTTAAAATCAATTTTTTTAGATGTTATTTATATCAAGCCTTACGTCATTTTTGCATTATTTACATTTTAATATTAGTTATAAAATTTTCAGTGTTATTTCTTTCGGGCGTTAAAAATATTATATAGATTGCATATATTACATTTCTTTTCAAAAATTGCAACTTAATTGAAATTATCTTTGATGATACGACTGATTGAAATATTATATATATATATATATCGCTTCTTCCATGCAATAACATCATAACTCGGAAAACGAAACTTTTCAGGAGAGAAATTTTAAGTTTTTCGGTTTTTTGAATCGTTCGCATTTAAAAACTAAACGATATAATTAAATTCGGTTTTTTCCAAAATATATTTTTTTATGTTCAAATTAATTAGAAAAATTATATTTTGAATGAAGTTAATATGTTTTAAACTGGAATTTTCGCATTTTTTGAAAACCGAAAAAAAAACATACTTTTTAATGCCATTTCGTCAATTTTAAAGATACAAGTCTAAAATTTTGACAGGATATATAGATTTTTTCAGGGAACAACCCTGTATCAATACCTCATTTTCCACATAACTCGAGTTATGATGTTATTAGTGGGAATTAGCGATATATGTTATTATTAGTCAAGCAAAAAAGTAAATATTATCATATTTTTTAAATTAGAAACCAATGATAATAAGTCCGTTAAGACGTAATCCGTTCAAAAGAGAAGATTCATTGGATACATCTGCAGCTAATGTTATAAATCCATTAGGTCATCTTATCGATAAAGTCATTGGATTTCATGCAGAATCAGTTAATACACATGATATGTTTGAAACCGATGATGCTACAGACGAAAATGATGAATTTCCTAGTACTAAAGAATTTTTAAATTTTGGTAAATACAAAGAAGATCCAAAGGAAAATGTTGAAAATAAAGCCAAAAATGATGTAAAATATAAAGAATTAACAAATAATTATCTAGTACTTATTTAACATTGTTGTTTTTAGGATGAACTACCGATTTCATTCATCACATGGTTCAAAGAAAATAAAAAATCTCTTCAAGATGAATTTCCTGAGGCTCTCGTTGCTGCAGAATTAACCAAGTTAGCTATGCGAAAATATAAGCATTTAATAGCTAGCAAAAACGATTCACCAAAAAAGGCATCAATTTCCAATAAACGTAAAACTATTGATGAGGATTGTGAGAACAAAGTAACGCCCATGTTTAAATTTGCTAAATTTGGTTTTAAAACAAAAAAATAAAAAACTTTTTAATTATATTTTTAAACCTATTACATTTATAATAGTATATTTACAAATTTATTATAAGACATAATTTAGCGAGCCTTTATGTAAGTGTTAGTTTAGCTCCATTGCGAGCGGACAACTCGAAATTTACAACAATAATTTGTATATGAAATGTTCACAACAACAACAACCCAACTGAACTTTTGTATAGCGAATTTTAATTTATGTATTAGAGGTACCAACCAATCACAAACATCGACACTCTTGGCCATTCGCAATTGAACAAAACCAACACTGCTATAAAGGTTCGCTAACATAATTTAAAATAAACAAGTAGAACATTTTTATTATGTAGTCAGCATGGAGCAGTAATTATCGTCACGGCTTTCTGTTCAAGAGGTTCAAGAGGCCAACAAATTTTCACAACTGAGCTATCACCTTTCATTCGAAGGTTTTAAAAAAAAAAGCGATCGCAGTGGTTTGGAAGTCACTTAAAGCCGTTGGTCCGCCTATATGATACTAACAGATAGGGTTCCTAATATAGTATAAAACCCGCCCCACTGATCACCAAAAAAATATGGCTAGTGCGAGTTGCTGACAACACTGCACCTTTGATATAGTCGTCAATGAAAATCATGGTATCAGATAGAAACAAAATAAAACGGTTCCTATGCTCCCTCGCTTTGGAGTAAAGGACACGATGATGACATTTTTATTATACAATTTTTAAAATTCTAAATTTTTATTGGATAAATTTTAGTAGAGTATTTCCATTTCAAATCACTGAAGCCTCCTGCGCGACCATTTTGTATTTGCTTAAAAGGTATTCCCTAGATATTTAAGAGTACAAAACCAACTTTTCAGATTTTACCGCACATTAACCGGTGAGATATAAATAATTTAATACATGGCGGCAGGGCGTTTTAAGCATAATTTAAGTATTATTCGAATAGTCATTACTCTTCACAGGAAAAACATTCTTAGTTCATTCTGACTTATTCCATAGATTACAAGTTATTTTTTTTAATGATTGTTAAAATAGCCTGAACTGACGCTTAAACTTTATATAATAAATGTTTTTAAATTGACTGATAAAACCTAAATATTTTAAATGTTCATTCTTAAAAATATTGCAAAGTTTAAAATTAGTCGGGATTCTCTATAGGAAGGCTATGGGTGGGGTAATTTTTTGAGCATTTTCGCTTCCCTAGCAATAGTAAGTAATCATTTTTGGGGGTAGTTTGGAAGGAGGCATATTGTATTGGGATTTTTTTTCTTCTCAAAACTGACATAAAATGCTAAAATTTTCACCCAACAACAAATTTGTATCACCTCTTCCACCTCCTCGTTTTTCGCTTCAAACATGCTGCATTCGTCAAAAATGCGTAATTTAAGGGCTGATATATTATGAAAGGGATGCAACATGGGATTATTTTAATTTTTATTTTTAAGTATTTATACACATATAAACATTCGACATAATATTGCCCACTAATTTCCAAGTATTAAATTTTTTTAAGAGGGATGAATACTGAAATTTTTTGTATTTTTTATTCAATTATGAACCCTCAGTATTAAAAGTTTAGACGTCTGTTCAGGCCAAAATTAAAAAAACATGTAAAAGAATGACTCAATCTATAGAAAAAGTCTAATATGACCTAAAAACCTTTTACTTGTGCAGAGTTATGACTCATTGAATAATACTAAAATTGCAAAACAACAGCATGTTCTCAGTATTACGTCGACTTTTGATTGTATCACATCTCGGTTTACACGTAGTCTATTTTTTGGTGATAGTACCGGTTAAACAAAACCAATAACTTATCGCGTTCTATTATACATTTATATTATTTAATATATATATAAAAAAAAAACAAAAAACCACTTTTGTATAAGTGTTTAAAAATATTCGGTGCCCATAATGGGCAGCAATAATAGGTTTGCGGCATTAGAAAATGCTGCAGATTTTCCTCTAATGGATACACATACAAAGTTTAAAAGGAAAAGACCACAAACAAATGAAACATTCTTTCAATCAGAAAATATAATAAACGGCAAATATATTATCGTGGAACATGAAGATGCTACCAAAAATTTAAACCAATTCTCCGTCTTTGGACTGAAGAAAGGTCTTGATTGTATATCTAAATTCTTTAAACAAACAACATTGTTAAAAAATGGATCAATACTAGTTCTTACAACGGGTAAAATACAAACTGAATTGTTGCTTAGAGCTAAATCACTCGGGGGTTTAGTAAATATTCGGGTAAAAGAGCACCCTACATTAAACACCTGAAAGGGAACAATATATTGTACATCGATATTAAATGAACCTGAAGAAGTTATTGTTGAAGAGTTAAAATCTGAGGGTGTTATAGCAGCTAGACGAATAAAAAAAAAGAACAATGAAGGTCAGTTGATAAACACGCCACTAATAATATTAACTTTTAACTCTATTAATGTTCCTAAAAAATTGCAAGTTGGGTTCGAAAAGATAAATGTGCGATTATATATACCAAATCCACTTTACTGTACAAATTGCCATAGATTTGGACATCCAAAAAAATATTGTTTTAAAAAGGGAATTTGTGGCAAATGCTCCAATGATAATCATGAGGATAATTGTACACGAGTAAAATGTGTAAATTGCGAATGTGAATCTAGTGATCATTACAGTTTTGACAAAAAGTGTCCTAGATATATCTTGGAAAAAAATATTACGAATATTAAAACTGTTGAAAGAACAACATATAGAGAAGCAAGGAAAAAAGTACTTGCATCACTCAACAATACAAATAATTTATATAATAACCCACACAAAACATCATATGCTGAAACTATAAAATCACAAAATACAACATCAAACAAAGAAATTATAAAATCTAATAATACCGCTAACCAAAAAGAAAATACCAAAACTAATAAAGTACCACACTATACAAATAACAACCATACATCAAATAACATTACATATAATACCACGCCAAGTACTTCCACCAATATACCTCAACAAATTGAAAACTCTATCGATAATAATAAATACTTATTAACAATACCAATATCATCATCTGAATCGGAATATGAAGAAAATAACCACATGCCTATCGATATCGACATCTAAATTTATACTATAAAATTAATAAAATAATATTTTTGCATACAACTTTAATAAAAACAATTTTTATATACGTCTCTATATGTCTTGTCTACAATGGAATTTAAATGGATTTTATAACAGATTGTCGGAATTAAAACTACTTATAAATAAACATAATTTTGACCTACAGGAGCTACAGGAAACACACTTAAAAAATAACGACTCACCTAAATTAAAAGGATATACTACATATAACACAAACTTTTTTAACCCTAATCATGCGGCCGGAGGTGTAGCTATATTTATAAAAAACAATATTGAATCAGAAGAAATCTTAATAAATAGTAATTTACAAATAGTTTGCGTATCTGTTACTTTGGATCGAAAAATAAATCTATGTTGCATATATATACCTGAAAGAATAGTAAATAAAACTGATATGTTTAGAATAATCGACGTCTTATCACCACAGCCAATGGTAATAGCAGGAGATTTTAATGCCCACAATAATATATGGGGTAGTAATCATAGATGCCGCAAGGGAAAAATAATTGAAGAAATTCTTGATACTAAAAATCTTTGTTTTTTAAACAACGGAAATGCTACTCACATAAGCACTGCCACAGGTAATCAATCTTGTATCGATTTAACTATAACATCTCCCAACATAGCACTTTATTTTGACTGGAATGTAGATGAAGACTATCGGGGCAGTGATCACGGTCCAATAATTTTCCTCTATAAAAATTTTGAGCTCGAATCACATAATACTCGACCAAAGTGGTTGGAGGAACATGCGAACTGGGAATTATTTAGGAGTCTTGTGGACATATCAACGGTTTTGTCACTCGAAAACCCAGATGAAATGATATCCAAATTAACTGAAAATATTATTGCAGCTGCAGAAAACTCTATACCTCGTAGTGCGAACACATCGCGCGGGAAGAAAGTACCATGGTGGAACACACAGATTTACTATTTAATTAAGAAAAAAAAAAGCTTTACGTAATTTTAAACGATTTCCAACCACAGTCAACCAAGTCAATTACAAAAAATGCAGATCTGAAACGCGAATAGCCATTAACGACGCAAAAAAAAATCGTGGGAAAAATATGTCAATGGATTGGATACTCAAATCTCAGCTACTGAAATGTGGAAAAATGTGAGAAGAGTCATGGGATTTTATAGAAGCAACTCAATAAGAACTATGATAAAGAACAACATTATATCAACTAATCCAAAGGAAATAGCCAATATACTTGCAGAAAACTTCCAAAACAACTCGAGTACATTGACGTATAGTGCAAGATTTCAACACATTAAGGCCGCTTGTGAAAACGAACCTACTATTCCTGAAAATAATTTAGAATCAATAAACGAAAACTTTAATTTACATGAATTCATTTTGGCATTAAGTACATGTATGGGAAAATCGCCAGGACCAGACAATATTACATACTCCATGATAAAAAACTTAGAACTTCATCACAAATATGCAATATTACAAATATATAATAAATTGTGGAATCTAAGAATAATACCACAATGTTGGAAACAGAGTATAATCGTTCCTATACCGAAAAAGGGCCCATCCAATAATGCAAACGATTATCGACCAATATCACTTACTAATTGTTTTATGAAGCTTTTCGAGAAAATGGTTAATAACAGACTTTCCACTATTTTGGAGTATAAAAAGTATTTTTCACCGTTCCAATCGGGCTTTCGTAAAAGAAAGTCCTCTTTGGATAATATATTATTACTTCAAAATGATATACTAAGAGCAATGAATGATAAAAATCATACGATATGCATATTTTTTGATATTAAAAAAGCGTATGAGAAAGTATGGCGATATCGCGTTTTATCAAAATTGTTAGACTTTGGTTTTGGTGGCAACGTAATATATTTTCTGGACAACTTTTTAAAAAATCGAGAATTTTATGTACTGAATGGATCCGACACGTCAGACAACAAAATTCAAGAAAATGGTCTACCACAAGGTTCTGTTTTAGCAGTTCAATTATTCCTGATTGCTATTAACGAAATCGCCGACATAGTTACCAACAACAGTGATGTAAAATGTCTACTATACGCTGACGATCTAGTTATTTATACATCTGGTCAAAATTTGCAATTAGTAACACAAAAAATCCATAAAGTAGAAGAATTAGTAGAATGGACGGACTGCAATGGATTTGAATTTGCTCCTAACAAAACCAACACTTTTGTAGATTAAAAAATTATTCCTATCAGAATAAATAATATACCTATACCAATTTCAACCACATACAAGTTTCTGGGAGTAATATTTGATAGTAGGCTAGATTGGAAGGAACACACAAAAGTCGTAAAAAAACATGCACTCAAAAATTAAACATTATTAAATGTCTCTGTGGTTTTAAATGGGGAGCCAACCGAAAGAATCTACTCAAAATATACCAAAGTTTAATCCAAAGTAAACTAGACTATGGGCATGTATTACCAATAACAGATAAGTTACAATTTCTGATTGATCGACTAAAAATCAAGTTCTCAAGCTAAGACGGCGATTTAAATTGTATTAGTCTAAAAATAAATAGACAAGCACGATATTTATAATAGTTTGCTAAAAGCAACCAAGAATTTTATTGTTAAAAGAAGACAATATAATAATACAATAATACTTCTGGAGACTGAATCCAGACGTGAAGAATAAGGAACAATATTTTCAGCCAATTTGACTTCCACCAAGTGAGATTTTTTCAGGTTTAATGGACTTTTTGCGAGATGAGTGCGGTCACCTCTTTTGACATAGCAATATTTTTTTTGTTAAGCAAATTTTTTTTTGCACCACCAAAAAAAAAATATTGCTATGTCAAAAGAGGTGACCGCACTCATCTCGCAAAAAGTCCATAATAAATTATTCCGCTGCGGCCAGGCGTAAACCTCATCTAAGTCAGCATTTAATTTAAGGATGCCTTCATTGAAATTATGAATATCACAGGAGGTATATAGCTGGACATCTTAGGCAAAAAGATGAACATTACAACATTGGTCGAAAATCAACTGTTCCATAGGATTTCGATTTTTTATGTACTGGTACTACTCTAGCCAATTTCCAAACAGATGGAAATTTTGCACTAGTAATAATAAAATTTTAAATATGCGTTAAACAACTAGGTACAGTTAAAATTAACATTAATAAATCGAATGCATTCGATTTGATTTTAAAAACAGATAACAGAACATCATTACAAGATATATTGCTAAACGAGAAATTTTAAACGATATGAGAATTTATAGGAACATATGACGCTGAATTTGAACTTAAGTTTGAATTACTTGAGGCAGTTTATATAAAGACAATAAAATCGTTAGCATTAAAATTAAAAAGTTATATTATATAACACGAATTCGAACAATAAACACCAAATTTTAATTCAAATTCATTAGATTCTCCCATTTTAAATTAAAAATGAGAAATGCTGGTCTAGCTGATAAGGATTATTAATTAATAATAAATTTAAAATTAATATAGATAGGTGATATTCTGATATACTATAAAATTGTATATGGTTATGTGTATATAACAGTATATATAAATATATTCTGCTTATATACTAGAATATATTTACTATACCTATACATATCCTCGCATTATTTACTATTGTAAATATAAATTTTCAATGAGTATATTTTTGTATCACACAAAAATAAACATGTGTTAGTTTTATAAAAACGTAAATATTATTGTTTTTTTTTTACAAATACAACTAAAACGCGTTTAACCACATCCGTAAGCTGTACAAATATAACTCATACATGTACGTCGCTTTAATACCAACTAGCCAAACATCGCAACGTTTTATTGAATTTTTCTTTATAATATAAAAATGCAAAAACAGTGTCAGTCAGTGTTTTACTTCAGGGCTTTTAGCATTACGTGTAATAGAATTCAAAAATAGACCTTTGAAAAAAATAGATATAATTTATAAAATGTTTTAAATATCATCATTATACATTAAAATTATTTTTTGTGTACCTAAAAGTTTATATAATTATAATTGGAAGAGGTCCTGATGCATTTGTGTTAAATAAAATCCTTTTGGATACACTATAAATAAAATACATTATTTTTTAGTTGTTTTGTCTTTATTGTGAAAAATAAATTGAAACAAATTGTTATTACACATAATATTATATAGCTGACTAAATAGTGTGCATAGTGAATTTATAATGTCTAGGTATATATATGAACAATATTATTAGCTGGTTGGTGAAGAAATGATAAAATTATGCAATAAAATAATTTAAATCAATGAAATTTAAAAAACTATAAGCTTTAATATCTGTAAAATATACTTTTTTGTACAATATTGTGATTAAAAAAACTCAGTAAAATCATAAAAGTTATACCTACTATAATAATAATATAAGCTGTTGGCATATAAGAAGTAAATTTATTAATATGGTGGATCCAGCAGAACAATAAATTCGCATTCATAATTCATAATATATACTTAGTTATAGAGTTTATGGATTTTCCTTCCATTCATTGATGCTTTGTTATAGAGAACCTTTATTACATATTTGAAATAGGTAGGTTTAAGATAATATATTGACCTTAGTTGGTGGTTTTATGAATCACAATGCTGTAAATAAGATTTATTTATGAATATAATAAAAATATTTATTATAATTAACGACATTTTAGAACATTCGCCTAAAAGATAAATATATTATAAGGTTGAATCACACAATTTACTTATACAAAACTTATCTCTACCTATATATATATAATAATAATAATAAAATATACCAAACGACAAAAGGTAATTATAAAAATGTTATAATAGAACAATGAACTAAATTGTAAATTAAATTTAGCAAAAGAGCAAATATAATTTATAAAAAAATCACTTCACTACAATATTCTTGGATGTATAAATAAATAATTATAATAAAATTGTAGGTAGTGAGGTATTTTTTATATTATTATATACGTATCGGTCTAACTATATAGATAGACTTTGCCATTATATTACCACAGAGTCGCTAAATATATTATTGCGTCGTTTAATTTATAAATTTTCTTAAATTTTATTTCAACGTAATTATTTTTTTAAAGAAAGAAAAATATATCGCCAATACCACCTAAGAAATATACTTACAACTTTTATAACTAATTTTATATGCAAGTTTTAAAGCAAAAGCTTCATTGTACAGTGTACATGTATATGCAATTTTTGTTGGTAATACTCATGCAAGCTGAAATTCTAGGTATATTAAATAGAATATTGAAAAATTTCGCTAAATAATTGAGGAAGATTTCTTTTTACGCCATAAAATCATAATAATAAAAACCACAGTGATCACTGATCATATGGGTATTGGATAATGGATACAACATTATTATTCATAAAAAAAATAAACAACTTCTTGACATTAATAAAACACTTTTTATAGAAAGGGTTTGATTTACGTGTGTGTGTATTGCATATGGTAAATATTATAGACTCCGTCCGTGTGCCATGCATATAAAATAATTTTAAACGAAAAGTCTTATAAGAAATTAAAATGGGGGTTCAAATAGTTTAAAACTGTATAACAGAAAAATATGGGTGGTAAAATAATAAATTGTTCGAGGACGTGATATTAGACAACAATGAAATATAATGTACAAGAAAATATAGCTTTATAATATTTACTTTTCTTGATAAAATATGTTCGGGTGGTGGCGGGATGGTTTTTAAACATAAGTATGTATACTGTAAGTGTACATATATGTTCTATTACCCGGCGAACTTCGTCCCGACTAAAATTAATTTTTGAATCGGCAATCAAAAGTTTTCAAAGTTCTTTTCTCTTGACAATATCGTCTTATCAACTTCTAATGGGAGAGATCGAAGTTAGGCAAAACAAAAATCTTTTATTCAAAAGGAAAAATAGGAAATGATACCGCTTGACCAAACAGATAGAGAATATAAAGATTTCTGCGCCTGATGGGTGAAAAAAAAGATAAACTAAAACTAGGAAAAAGATGGCAGCAAACTAGGGCCCCTGAAGATAAGTCAAAACTTAAAAACTTTAAATAGATCGATAAAGAAAATTAAAATATTGATGAATAATTTTATTATATGTTTAAATGACTGTTGTTGTATTAAAATTGTTTATATATGAAAAAAAAATGGCCGTTTGCAGTATCTAAAATAATAAAAGTTTCAAATTGTGTAATAATAAACTATTTATTTTAAATTTTTTCCATTAATATTATTTTATTTTCTTAATTTTCCCAACGTTTCGGTAAACATTTTACCATATTCAAGGGATCTACAAAACAAAAAGAAAAACGTCATAAAGCTATGCATGCACTTGATAAAAATGAATATAAAACAAAAATGTATAGCACTTACATGAAAATTCTTAAATAAAAACTTTTCCATTGATGAAAATTTCTTTGAAAGTAATCTGTAAGTAAGCTGTACATTTTATGTACTTGTCAAAATAGCAACAGTATTCTCCTCTTCCTCTAAACTAATATAATATAATACATCGTCTTGATGAATAATATAAAAAACGATGCGATATACAATTACATTAAATTTAGGGAACAGTTATTACCTCGCAAATATAGATGAAGTTGAAAGATTCAAAAGTAAAATTGCGAACTGTATACGTGCTGTGCACAGAGATACCAAGGGTGTAGGTTTTATGAGGAAACTCGTATATATAATTTTACCGTTTTTGGATAGTTGTTTTAGATCCAATAAGTAAGTTGCGGGTTAAGATAACTATCGGATGGATAGTTTATATTTATAACCATCCTGCGATAGTTGATTGAACCATATAATAGTTAATTTAGGCCCCCGGGGTGGTAAATTTTATCAGCGGATATTTATGATTACCATATTTTATTTGATAGTAATTTTAACCTATCGGTTAATTTAACTATCCGGGGGTAAAAAAAATAAATTTGGCTAATTCTAACTATCGTCGAGTATTTCTAAGACGGTTATTTTGTTACTTAGCCATCTACAAAATATTTAACACGCCGGATGGTTAATGCTCTAGTTTCTCTGTGTGGTTTGTAGGAAACACAACTATGGGAAACAACCAAAATGTCCTATCCGTAAGGGAAATGGTAACTTCATCAAGCAAAAATAAAAACCAGAAGCGACTTAAACAGCATCCTATTAATCAACTTGCAAGACGACTTTTAATCCAAGTAACACTAAGAAGACTAAAACGCTACAACCCCCTGAATTTGCCAAGAAGATTCTTATTAAATATATTATTTTTATTTTATTTTAGACACATTTTTTCCACTCCCAACCAGTATAATATTATATTTCCAGAAATTTATTTTTAACGGAGGATTTTTTAACAACGTATAAAAATAATTTGTATTCAGTCGATGGTTGCGGCGATATAAAATCATAAGCTCTGATTGTGAAATTCAAGGTATACATAAATTCTTAAAGATAATAATAATGATATTATATATAGGTTAGTAGTAGCATATTTTATATTAGTGCTAAGTGTGTATAAAATAATTTGCAAATTAAAATAGACACAAGAATTAATGTTAAATTAAACTATTTTATGTATATACTAGCTGGTACCCGGCGTGCGTTGCTACGCTCAGGAATGAAATACTCGTTGTTTAAAATTGTGGGGTTTTAAAAA
>JANSTW010040827.1:0-14553 GCA_027564275.1 Diadocidia ferruginosa | reverse complement strand
ATTACTTTTGTCTTTTAGGGAGGGTATTGATAATTTTAAGAAAATCTTGACCTTAAAAAGATAAAGGTACTTTTTATATACATAAAAAAATTAATTTTTGCGGAAAGGGTGGATTTTAAAAAAAATTGTTATTATTGGAGGGACGATTGGTATCTGTTTAGAACTGGAAAGAGTATAGAATTTTTTGGGGGGAGAAACGAGTATTTGAGGAAATAGATATAAAGAGAATATAGAGGAATTAAGCGATTTTTTGGGAAAAGTTGGTAAATTTTGGTCTAAGGTGTGACTTTTTGAAAAAAGAAGGTGGCTTTTTGAAATAGAAAAGAGAATAACTTTTATAAGAAAATGATGTTGAGGAAATATTTTTTTTTGTAAATGGAGTGAAATTTTTGGGAAAAGTGTTTACCTTTGGAGGTATGTGATGTCGTTTAGGGAGAGTGATTGACAATTTGAAAGAAATCTTGGCCTTTAAAGGGTAGGAATTTTTGGAGGAAAAACTAACTTTTCAAGGAAATTATTTTTTGGTAGGAGTGATTGTAGGTAAGTAGTGTCTTTTAGAGACATTAAGGGTTGATAATTTGAAGGAAAGGCTGACTCTTTTAGAGAAAAGACAAGTTTAATAGAATACATAATTTACTTTAGGGTTAAGTTGTAGCTTTTAGAGGACTTAAGGAAGAAAAAATAAACTCTAGAGAGCAAGCTAGCTGTTTTCAGTCATACATTATTATACAATAAATACTTCATATAAAATAAAAAAAGTGGTCGATGAAAAACTTGTTTATTTGTATTGTATAAGTTAAAGGTGTTTGATTGTCTAACATATAGCTAATTAAAATACTAAACATATTTTTAAAAACATATACAAAAACTATACAGTTTAAATCTGCTATATAATCATAATATTTGATACAGGCGTACAGCAAACTTTATGTTATTGTTTACATTAAAATATGTAGAACGATTCTTTATATGGTGTTTATTATGTTTAGTAAAAATTATAATTTACATATAATATATTGACTGTAGATGTAGAATAACATAATATGAAAATAAAAATACATAAATTTGTATTATAAAATTGTAGAACATGACGTTATTATATTAAATAGAGTATATAGACTATATATCTATGCTAGATTCAAAAATTTAAAATGTCCCAATTTATATTATGTTAATAACGTGGGCCAAACAATTTTTTTTTCCAAAAACGTTTCAAACATATTTTTTATCAAACAGTTATCCATAGAATTAAATGACCAAAAATAATTTTGAAGTACCAACAGATGAAAAAAGATTTTTTGCTCTGTTTGTCTGACGTGAGTGTTTTTTTTCAGCCGGTCACTTTTTTTAATAGAAACAGAATTTTAATAAAAGTTTTCAATATGTTGTGAAAGGAGAGAAATTTAAATATGTAGGATAATATTAAAATTATTTAATTTGCGTCTTAAAAGGACCTTTTACAGTGCGATATTTATAGCGAACTTGTAACTTCCAAAACTCTGATTTTTTTGCTTATTCGCTTAACATCTAAGAACCAATTTACACTACAAATCTGTCTGTCTTTGTCTAAAATTTATTTTTAACAGAAAAAACAAACTTTTTTAAAACAAAAACATAATTTTTTGAAAACTTGTTGTGTAAATGGGTTCTATATTGATTAAAAAAAATAGTATTCATGTGACACGTCAGCTGGGCTTAACATTTTTTATCATATTTTTTCTTTGGTCGTACATAATTCTTAATGAATACTTCATAATGATCTTAAAAATTTGAAACGATTTGGATATTTTTTTCTGGCCAACGCGGTTGTAACTTTGGACATTTTGTATTTTTGAATCTCACATAGTTCAGATATATATCAACATTTTTTTTTTGGTCTTGTGCGTAATTTTAAATTATTTCGAATATTATTGACAAAATTGAAAATAAATTAGGGAATTTTATTTGGTAGACATGATTGACAGCAAATTTATATCATGTTCTCAATATAAATGTAAAGCAATGCGATTATTTTGAAAAAATCCTT
Source organism: Diadocidia ferruginosa (assembly GCA_027564275.1). Classification (NCBI taxonomy): domain Eukaryota; kingdom Metazoa; phylum Arthropoda; class Insecta; order Diptera; family Diadocidiidae; genus Diadocidia; species Diadocidia ferruginosa. The sequence goes on along the minus strand of JANSTW010040827.1, from coordinate 12,527 downwards.
TATAAAATATGCGGACATTTTATAGTTTTGAATTTAATAAACTCATTAAATACCCTTTGTTTACTATAATATAAATCACGTCATTTAATTACATATCTTCATTAAGTGAACAATGAACATAACATACTTATTATATACTACATAATAAATGCGTGAGGTCACTTTGGAATTTTATGTAAAAAACACAAACTATAAAATCTTAAACACATTAAAATACATAAATATATAGTCCAACATACATTTTGTGCCAGCACTTTATTCAGAAAATTGCATATAGTTAAATATTTTCAAATAAACAATGTGCGAAAATAAACCATGCAGTCATCGACACAAAAGCATATACATTACATCTCATAACATAACCCACATATATACATAATATGTATAATAATATTTTTCATGTTATATAACGCTTAGTATACATAACGAATTTTCGACATGAAATAGGCAAATAAATCCCGAAAAAATTGCTATTTAACACCAAAGAAAAAAACTTCCGAAAAGAAAAATCACAGTTTGTTTCTTGTGCAAATAGCCATGCTGCATTCACATCACGTTTTCCAAATGTTTCCTCAACACTTATATATGTATAAACATAAAGATATAAAATGCGCGTATAGACATCCCACTCCAATTTTTCCATCATCGTCATCATCGTGCAAAACATAACTATCATCATCATCTTTTCTTTAACAGGATTGTTATAACACTTTTTTCTTTTGTTTCAAATTTTCTTTCTGGAAAATCTGTATATACGATTTTACGTTTTCCATGTTCTATATATTATGTACACTTGCAGAATCTAATGTTATGTTGATCAACATATGATCTAAACAAATGTATGTATAGTAAATAAAAATCAACCATATATGCAGTACGTATTACAGAAGAGTCTGTAGTAGTTACAACTTCTTATAGATTAATTTTAATATTTTACAGATTAAAGGTTTTCTTTACCGAGAATGTCGTTCGAGTTAAAAACAATAATTTTAACAATATTAGAACATTACTGTTGTTAGGTATAGGACAATTAAAATAATAATAACGGTAAATTTGATCGAAAAATCGGTTGAAATTATTAATTGAAAAAAATTATTGTCATTACAGACTTTTATTGTAGTTACATACATGTAACATGACAGTAATAAAAATGCGGTTAACTGCATTACTGTAACCATTACAGTATCTATACTGTAACCATTGTTCTGGTTACCATTTGAGGTTTTTATGGAAATACGGTTGAGTGTATTACCGTTACCATTACAGTATCTTCTGTAACTGTTACGATAAGCGATTTTTATTAATGTACGATATACATTTACAAGAACCTGTATTGACAACAGCATGATATGTAGTTGACTTTACCTTGTATGTTGTTGTGTATAAGGACAGCGGTCAGGTTTACAGAAAAGTTGTAAACTAAACATCTGTTCCAGTTACAGTATCGGTTAAATAAAAGATGTAGATTGTCTGTGCCAAAATATTTGTAAAATGTTGTTTATCATCAGATTCTCAGTGTAGCAAGAATCTTCCAATATTTTCAACATAAAATATATACGCGAGAAAATATGTGAACAAATTTTCAATGATGATATAATAATGATTTAGTACAGGGCCCGCGATGATGGTTTGTACATGTTTCAAATAAATTTTTATTTTATTATGTGTCTAATAGAACATAAACCGGCCCGTCAAAATGATGCTTATAATATGAACATTTCTACAACAAGTCCGCATCGCATATATTGACTAATCCTCTTTTATATTTATAATATAAATAATGACAAATGGTCTTTAAATAGCTTTTTTTTATTGGTTTTGTCGGAAAAATAATTTATTGGCGTTTTTTTATCGAGAAATTAAAATTTTCTTTTTAACGCGTTAGAAAAGCGAGCGCCCATTCATCAATTTGTTAAGAAGCGAGCCGAGGAAAAAAAGTTTTATGAAAATTTTAGAAAACATTTTTCCAATATACACGCATTGTTGTTGATTTTAGTTTTTTTTTTGTTGATCTCTCAGTTTAAATGGCGAATACAAAAATGAAACATACAATTTATTATATTGTTTTTATTTTAATTATGTTTTAATAGAATGAACATTTTTCTTTTTAATGGTTTTAATGGTTTTTGGCAACGCAAAATAATATATAATTTAATTATTTATGTATATGTATGTTAGAGTGATTATCGTAAAATAAATAAGTTTATGATTACCAGATGAAATATATGTTGCGTTTGCCGATGATAGCATCATTTGGAATAATTAAAATTTTTGAAAGAAACATAAATTCTAGTGTACAGAAACGAGAAATATTTCTAGTTAATATTGTAAAATAATAAAATGTACAATAAACGGTTTAATTTAGTATTGTTGTTGATTCATTTTTTTTTAATTGTTCAGTCTATGCCACAATATATTGACATAAGGAATATCATAATATAGCTTCTATATAAATTAAATTTAAAATTCTATTCTTGTATAATATAAATTGATGTTTAAGAGGGCACTATACACATACCAATAATCGAGATACTAAAAATGTGATATGATATTGCGCATATTTTACTGTACTTTTCTTAGACATACGATTCAATTAAACATGATTAGCTAAAATTTAAAATGCCCTTAAATTTAATATAAGTACTTCGGATATCATACTCATTAAAAGTTATTTATATGACAAAAGGCAGTGTGTATCAGTCAACAGTATAAACTATATATTATGTTCTTTCCTCATTTTTCAGGCGTTCCGCAAGGATCAGTTCTTTGTCCAACTATCTTTTCATCTATATCATTTTTACGCTTATTACGCGAATATTTACTCGTCTCTTTCTATTTCTGACTTAATTAATAAAATTATTAATACTTAAATTTGTCTTCATTACAAAATTCAAACAAAATCAGTTAAAATAATGAAAAAAAAAAATTATTATAAAATAAACAAAATAATTATATTCTTTGAATTGATTTTTGTCCATCAGTTAAAATATTAATAATAACTAACTAATCCTAACATACTCAAAGCTTTATGCTTTTTTTTTTGGTAAATTTTTTTGAAAAGATAAAATGAAAATTAAAAATATTAAAAATATTTACAGGGCAGTACTTCTCCCCTAAATTAAAATCTAAATTATTCTTAACCCAACTTCAATTGCAAATATTATATGTATAGTGCCTTCTTAAAGTAATTTATTGTAACATTTTTTCTAAAATAAACCAACTTCTTTATCAGTTATATCACACATTTTTTTTAATATCAAAAAATAGTTAACCTCTGTGAAATAACTCATTCATAAAATTTGCTAAAATAATTTTTTTATCAATGAAACTTATATGCTGTTATCTTTTTCCTCAAATTTGGATTAGTTTTGGTTCATTTTATTTGAATATTATATATTTCCTTCTTTAGCACAACAAAAAAATTAAAGTGTGAACAAAATCAAATTATATAATTTATTCTATATACAAAAATTAATTTAAATTTCTATTTTTTCCCTATCGTAATCTTTTAAGTCACCTTTGACTTAAGACACAGCATTTTTTTTTTGCTTCAAAATCGAGGGCACATTTTTATCGCAGAAGCCAAATAATTTAAAATAAATTTTGGTAAATTTTATATAATTTGCAAAAAAAAAACAATTTGATTTTAGCAAAGCGAGAAAAATATTTCGTGTTCTAAATTGTATATATCTATATAGAAGACTGATATAAAGAAATTCATTTGTAACGACATTGCAATTTGCAATATTATATTTTATTATAAATTGTTGGTTTACAAAAAAAAGTCTTATCGCAAAATTTGCAGATAATTTTTTGTTTTATATGTTTAAAATTGGCTAAAATTATTTGTTCATTCATTTATTATGTAGAATTATGTATGTGTTTTTTTTTTGGTATATCGAGTGCCTATATAGGCCTAATACCCTGAATCAACCAAAATCCGTGACCAGCGAATAGCCGACCAGTAGAAATGTATGAAAACATAGGAAAATGTACTGAAATGAAATACATCAGAAATATCTACTAATGTAGTGTGTAGCCTAATTATATTTCCAGTAATAAATATGAAAAAAATTTATTTTATTGTTTACCTAGCAAGTACACCATAGGTATTTGTAACACAACTTTTATACTAGCTATATAAGAACAAATGTTGCGCATCAAAACAAAAATATTAATAAAGTAATTTGACAAAAATTTTCTTCAAAAATTTAGTAAATTCTTAAAGTGATATCGCATAAATTTTATAAAGTTAAAACAATATATTTTTTACTTAGTAGTTGAAAGAGAAAGTACTGATGAGTGATGAAGTTAATAAAATATTAACGAAACGTATGCAAAATAAAATATGAATATAATTATCAAACAAGTATTGCCAGTATAATGTTCTAACCAGAGAAATTTAATCTTAAAATTATAAAAAGATAAACTTAGACTTTTGCCAATTTTAAGATTAAAAATTAAAAAAATGGTAATTGAAAAAAACAAAGAAAATTGGACCCAAATTTGTATAAAAATTAGATTAATCATTAAATTCTCATAACTACATCTCAAAAAATCACCATATATTTATAATTTATTTGGTCTAATTTTAAAATTATTTTTAATCATCATAAAAAAAAACATTTATACATAGCTAATCTTTTTCTGATTAAATTCAAATATATAATTTTTGTGTTCCATTTATTTAAAGTCCGCAAGCAAATAAATGTTACACCAACCATAGTAAAAAAAACATAAATGGTAAAAGGCCAAGAATCAATTTGATAAAGATAATGTTCCACATAAAATTATAATTCTTTATATTCAGATTTTTTTATCAACATAAATTTTATTTGGCAAAATTATAATTTCATTTTTTAGAAAAAAATCATCGTATTTAAATATATGTTAAGGCGAAATATTCGTAATTTTAATTCACTAAGTTATTTAATTTAACATTAAGTATGAGATATATCACTGTAAAATAATCCTTTTCATCGAATCAGCATATTGCTATAATCCTACCTTAGATACTGTTGAGGTTATTCCACTGATAAAGATAATTGCAACAATTGTACATGTCCATATGCAACATTTAAATCTATTATGAGGTTTCCACCCCATTTTTTCAAATTTCTATTATTTCAAAACCAATCACAAAAAATATTTTCTCGTTTACAACAAATAAACTAAAAACCCACTTTTCTTACAAATTAAAACCAAATCACCAGTATGGATTTTCTTTAATCTATAAATTTCTTAAACAAATTAACAAAATTACAAAAAAAAATATTTCACACACAAATTTCGGAACGCAACATACCGGGATCGGAAAACACTGTAAACTTCGCGACCGTTGTTACCGCACTCCAACAATGAACTAACCGCTTTCCGGCCAAAGTATTTCGAGTTGCCAAAAACTTTTTATTCTTATTATTACATTTTTTACAACAAAAGCAAAATGTTAAAGATAAAAGCTCTCAGTTAAAGTGCTTTTGCTTTCGTATATATTAGATAAGCGCTGAACGTGGTATGGGTTGGTATGTTTGTGGTATACGGTGAAATCAATGTATATCGAAATTATTTAAATTTTCATTCATTTTTCGCTCTTCTCTGCGATAGTAGAACATTTAATTTTATTTATATAAAATGTTTACTATAAATATATTATATAGTCTAAACTCACGCCGGATCTACAACAGCAAATATATTGTTGTTATTGAGTATAGAAAAAAATTACCATAAGACTGTGCGATCTGCGACTGAACTTAACAACGAAACGATGCAACGAAGAATGAAGAATCATCTTAACATATACAAAAAACGTTTAGACAAAATATATAAATAAAACGGCGCTATATGCATAATATGCAGTGCTGAATGCAATACGAAATTCTTTAAAAATAAACCAGGAAAATTATTAGTGTAGACACTGTAGAAGTGTAGAGGAACAACGCTGCAGTCGGTTTAACATCAGTGCTTAGCAAACTTTACGATGCGGTTCGCATTAAAAAAAAACTTCGTTAATCAGAAATCACCGAAATCTTTTCGGAAATCAGAATTCATTTTGGAAACTAGAAACAATATAGAAAATTGTGAAAATAATTTCGCAAATCAGAAATTATTTAGGATATTTCGAAAATCAGAAAACATTTCGAGTTCACAGAAATCATTTTGGTAGTCAGCAATTATCGAAATCTTTTCGGTAATCAGAAGGCATTTCGGAAATCAGAAAACATTTCGAAAATCTCGGTAATAATTTTGGAAATCAGAAATCATTTCGGATATTTCAAATATCAGATTTCGTAAATGACGGAAATCATTTCTGAATTCACAGACATTATTTCAGAAATCAGAAATCATATTAAAAATCAGCGTCTATTTCGAAAATGTTGGTAATTTTTTCGGAAATCAGAAATCATTTCGGATATGATATATCAAATATCAGAAAAAATCATTTCGTAAAATACGAAAATCATTTCAGAATTTACAGCTTTCATTTCAAAAATTATAAATTACCGAAATCTTTTCGGAAATCAGAAAGCATTTCGGAAATAAGGAAACATTTCGAAAATCTCGGTAATAATTTCGGAAATCAGAAATCATTTCGGATATTTTAAATATATAATCAAAAATTATTCGGATTAATTTTTAAATTATTTCTAATTTTTAAAAAAGTTTCGATGAATTCCCTGCTAAACTATACTTTAGAGATTACGGCCCAGACCCTAGCCGAAAAAAATGATACATTTGGTGGGGCAACTTAAATATTTTGAATACCTTTCATATGATAACAAATCGTGCTCACTGCCCTTCCCTTTCTTCTTCACAAAAATTATTTGTATAAAAAATATGGGTTTTAAACCACCTCTTCGACCAGGAGTGTCAAAAATTTCCCAATTTTTATTATCGTATAAGGAGGGAAAACCGCTAGATGAAATTTACGTGTTTTCGCACACTTTTGTAACTGGTGTTTTATTTATTGTTTTTTTTTTTATTTTAATCGTCTATTAAGATTTACTCATTAAAAAAAACAATTTAATGGAAATCAATTTTTTGTTGTGAATTGTGGTTCTCGAGTTACGAAATTGACGAAAATATTATGCAGTTAATATCAAAAGGTTCCCAACAAATAAGTATTGGTTCGATTGAAACGAAATTGTGTATAGATCTATAGGATATTAAATGGGTTATCTGAACCAAAATTAAAAAAGTGTAGGTTTAAGAATATTTTCATTAAATGTAGTTTTTTATTATTATTTTAATCTTCAAATCTCTTTGGAAGTCTTATGAACATCTTGGAATTCTTAGAAGTCTTACGAAAATCATACGGAAGTCTCATGGAAATATTATGATAGTCTTATGGAAGTTTCATGCGGACATTTTATGGAATTTTTTTAAAAGTTTTTTGGAAGTATTATATGTAATTTTTATGGAAGTCTTTACTCCTTTACTCTAAAGCTATTCATGGAAATGCAAGTCTTATGGATGTCTTATAGAAGTCTCATTGTAATCTAATGGATGTCTTATGAAAGTGCTATGAACGTCTCATTGTAGTTTAATGAAAATCTTATCGAAATTTTGGAAATATTTTAAAAGTTTTGGAAGTCTTGGAAGACTTATAAACGTATCTAAAAAATCTTTTTTAAACTCTCTTGTAAAAACGACCGCTAAGTCTAAATTTTTATAACAAACTAAAAAGGTTGGACAGCTCCCACAGCATCAATACATATTTATTATTTATGTAACACATGTGAATAAAAATAAAAATTCAACATACAAACAACTTGTTGGTTTCTTTTTTATTAATGTTGCTGAATTTCCTGAATGAAAGAGTGTATTTTTAAGAGAATAAATTGAAGAACCTCAGTAGAACGTATTATGCCTTGGCTAAATATTTAACTTAATTTTTTTTTATTTTGGATTTTTTTTATTTAACTACATATGTATAATTGTATAATTCTAAAAACTTCAAAAAAATAAAATATTTAAAAAAATCTAAATTATTGAAAAAAAAAAAATTGTTTTACAAGTTTACACCCTCATGTGGTTTATTTTGGTTCCTACTTTTTTCAATAATTTAAAATTTACATTTGCGCAATTGAACAACTATAACGTTCCACGTGGTTTTTTCAATAATAAACATCATCAAAATAAAGGACTCTCGCTATTACTCCGCCTCATACACGGAAATACGCAAGTCCAAACTTTATGCAAAGTTTTTATTTTCTATATATACAAATAGACGAGATTATTTATTGAGATAAATAATATCACCACGTGCTTTACTTATATACTTTCAATGTATAAATAATAATGAACAAAGGATATATTATATACGCGAGAATTTATTTTCCACCTATACATACACAAGTGATTAACGATTTCATACCGAAATGATTTCATTTTCTTAGAAGTTATAATTTTCGAATAAAATATTAACTAACTAAATGTCGACGAGTGAGCTTTTTTATTTTATTTATACCAAATTTATACCATTTTGTTACGTTCGTAATTTTCTAAATGATTTTCTCGAGCGTTATATTTGTCGTATAAGTTTTTCGAATACGTAAATTCGAATTTAGTAAAGCTTATATGATAAGATTTTTTCGAAGTTCGAAGAAATGAGTAACATTTAATTGGTTGAAAGTTGGGAATATTTTCTAAAGGAAAATTTTGCTTTTTCGATTGAATTTTTCCTCGACCACGAATGTATATACATAATAATAACTTTTCGTGTTCTCGACTAACGATTTTGAATCAAATATTTTACTTCCTAGATGCTTCTAGTTCAATTTTGTTAGTACACTTTTTCATAATATTCATTAAACTTTTGAAAAAAAAAAGTTCTAGGGGCTAATCACATAGGAAAATTTTGTCTTCCAAGAGGACTTTCGTAACCTTCCAAGATTTACGTAAGATTCTCATAAATTTCAAGAAGAATTCCAAAGCCTCTATATGATACTTTTATGCGTCGTTTATGTCAGATTTTCATAAGATTTACAGAATACTTCCAAACAATTTCCATAATACTTCCATGTTCCATGAGACTTCCAAGACTTCAAACACTTCCATAAGACTTTTGTCAAGACTTTAATGAGGTTTATAAGTAGGGCTACCATAAGACTAACAAGGCTTCTAAGACTGTTGTAAACATCTCAAGACTTCCCAAAGGTTTTCATAATTTTCAAGAAGACTTCCAAGACTTCCAAGACTTCCATAAGACTTACAAAAATTATAAATAGATTTTCATAAGACGTTTTCACAAGATTTCAATATCTGATATTTTTCAAATAAAATTTTGTTCAGCTCTTCAAAGAAAATTAAAAAACCGTCGATATTAAAATTAGAAAATATCGATATTTTCAGATATGACTTTGTCATGTTTTTAAAGGGTAATTATAAAAATAGATAAGTAAGAACTCGAAACCGACAGTTTTATCGGTATTAATTCGGACCATTCCCATTATAATTTTTATTTCGATATATCGAAAAATATTGATATTTTTTGAATATCGATATAAATCGATATTTCTTCAATACAATTATCCTCTTATAAATCTGTGGCTTTTTCGATAATTAGTGGTTAGTAAAACTTCTTTACTGAGTTACAGAAGGATACAATTTTTTTTTGTTAATTTCACTTTATTACTTTTCAATAATTCTTTTTTAATTAACTCTAATATTAATACGTTTATTTATTTATTTCCATTCCTTATTTGTATCTTATTGTTGCTGACATAATAATTATCGCTTGACAACGGTTAATTTTAGCTATTTTTAGATGTTTTTTTAACTAAATATGTCAACCCTATTTTATTTATCCCATCGTCATCGCACCCTTTCATTAATTTAAATGTTATTAAGAATCCAACTTTTTCTAACTTTTTTTATCTGTATACTTAATTTTTTTTTATTATGAGGCTTAAAGGAGCGGTTTTACATATCTTTTTAAAAGATCATGAAAAAAACTAGAAAAAAATGTGAACGAAAAAATACAAAAATATATACACACGAATAAAACAAAGCAACGTCTTTTTCTAAAAAAAAGTCAAACATGAGGGGAAAAAATAACGTATTCGAAAAAAGTCATAGTACTTCATCTTTTTACTAATAAAAGATGAAAGGGGAAAAATCAATGTTTCTTTTCCTTTTTTCTTTAATAAATCAACCCTTTCCTGAATATGAATTTGAAAAAGAAAAGTGCATCCTATTATAAGGTAGGTAGTACTTCTTGAACAACGTTTGTTCTTTTTTGTTTGCGGCGCTCGGACCCTTTTCGGAGGGAAGGGGTTTAAAGATTGTTAGCAAAAGTTTTAAAATGCAATATTTTTTTCCCACATATATACAGAATAAAAGAACAGCTAAATTTAAAAGTTTTGTGGTGTAAACTTAAGAGGGGGCATATCTCTTTTTAAAATGGGAGGGGCTTAACGTTAGTATGAAAAACATCGAAATATATAAACCTTAAAATGCGGGTTGTGTGGTGTCAAATGAAAGATCTTGACAAGGGCTACAGCTTTAGTTCTAAAGGTTTCAGAATGCAGGAGGTCAAGGAGGCGGCAGCACCCCCGATCAGAAAATTAATACAAAGCAGGGGGTTCGGGGGGCGGCACCCCCTGATAAGAAGAGAAATCTACAAAAACCTCCCCTTCTGAAAGGGGGCCGAGCGGTGCAAACTCCTTAGGAAAGACTTCCCTACCATCCTGAAAATTAATTTTACTGGCATATGCAGCAATTGCATTTCATAATTATCGTCCCCTTTACTCCAAAACTAGGTAGTTTAACGACCATATATATATTACAATTTGTATCTATCTTATACTATGGTATTTATTGACGACCATATCAAATGCAGTGAGGTTGATTTTTACATAAATGTGGTAACGGTTTTAAGTGTCATATCACTTTTTTAAACACCTGCGAATGAGATGTGATAAGCAGAGATAGAAAATCCCGAAGATCGAACTCAGAACCTCTTGAATACAGAGCCATGATGCTAACCACTGCTCCAGGCTGTTGCATTTAGCTATATGCAAATTTTCTTTCAAATACGTAATGTTCGTAACTATTAAATGTCTTGTAAAATTGTTTGATATAATATCTTTATATCTGTATGCACTATGCACATTGCACATTATGCACAAAGCACAATAAATACGTCATTTATGCGTCATAATATTATTATTATTATGATATAAATTGTTCAACGTTTTATGACTACAAATTGTTTAATGTTATGTCAGGTGTCAACATCTCATGTGGATATATTATTTATAATATGTTGTAGCAAATTATATATAACAATTTATATTTTATATGTTCGACCTGTTGCATTCTCCCATTCGGTTCCCCATAGAAGAGAATAAACTGTGCTATATAGGAACTTTGTTAGCATATATAGTATAATTGTATGTTATGCAACTCTTGTGACTTGTCTTATGTATAATAATATAATTTGTTTAAAATGTTTATATAATTTAATATATTATAGAGTTTATGTAAATTACCATACATTTAATTAAAACATGATATTATATAGTAAATTAGTCAGAACAAATTAAACCAAAATGTGCATAATTAACATGTTGAACAATTTATTTGATTTAAATGTCATTTATTATGTCAACTTCTAATTTGAAATTATGTAATGCTTAAAGAATACCGCATACTTAGGCGACAGCCAGCGATACCAAGCAACGCGATTGAAAGAGTCAGTTTTTTTAAACGCCAAAACAACAATTTGTATGTTAAAAAACTAACTCTTTCGATCGCGTCGCTTGCTATCGCCTATAGATGTGCAGGCATCTTTAAGCATATCGCACACCTAGGCGCTTGCTGTCCCCCAAGTGTGCGATATCCTTTTAACTTTAAAGTTATATATATAATGTCACTTAAATTTACGATAAACATTTGATAGGCGAAAATAAAATGGCATCATGTTATGTTTGCACAAAATAATTACGGTTTTAATTTTGAATTGGCTTCGTTTTTGTACCTCAATAAAGTTTTGTCATACGAATTTTAAATTTTACGTCGTAAAAACGATATAAATATTAACAGTCTGATGTGAAAGTTTCCACAAATTTGCATAATATATTATTATTGTTGTATAACTTAATATATCTATGTTAAAACTTGAACTTCTTAAGTTGTGCCATGTGCTGTTTTAAATATCAAAGGTATTATTAATATATCGCGCAAAATAAAAATAACAAAAACTTAGCAAATCTATATTTATAATGAAAAAACAATATAATATTTTCATGATTTTAAAATGTATTTTTAGTCAAATATTTTCCATTTAATATTAAAATGCGTTTCGTTACCCATAAACTTTATATAGAAGTAGGTGTTTATACGTCCATTCCAGCGTCACGCACATAATGTTCAGAGTACACAGAGAAACTATGCATTAACCATCCGGCGGGTTAAATTGTTTTTGGATGGTTAAGTAACAAAATAACCATCTGAGGTGTTATATTTACACTTCGATAGTTTTTAATACCCAAATTATTTTATTTACCCTTAAGACATGTTATCAC